>JAQQZR010000011.1:3377555-3400507 GCA_030068235.1 Notoglanidium macrostoma | reverse complement strand
CACAAAACACTTTCATAAATCTGCAAACACACACACTCTTTCAGACCACAAACACTCAGGAGGAAAACTCAATGATCACACTGGGATTCAGTTAGATTTCCTGACAAAAAGCTCTCCACACACACACACACACACACACACACACACACACACACACACACACACACACACACACACGCATCATTACCTGTAGCGTTTTTTTAGAAATCCGTTTTTTGTACCACGTATTTCTGATTTATTTAATATGATGTGGTTTATTGTTTGCGTCGTAGTTAAGATGTTCTCAGAATGTTCTCTTGATGCTAGTTTAACTGCATTAACTTTAGTTTTTACCAGAAGTGTTTATAAAGGCTATGTGTAAAAAAGGGCACATGTGGTTGTGGTTATTTGTTTTCCTTTCTCTCTCACTCTCTTTCTCACACACTCTAGTTCACTCTTTCCCTTGAGCTCTAAATATCAGTAAACATTTAGCTGTGGCTCTGAGTGTGGACCAGTTTAACAGGTAAATAAAGTACAACTTTCTCATACAAAAAGACAAAATGGTGTCATATGCATACATGGCGTTTTTTAACTCCCTGAAACAAAGCCACCTTTTTCTCTACCTCATCTCTTTTAGATTCATCAGAAAATCATGCAATCTGCTTATTACAGAGACACTGCTAGTTTACGGAATCTCCTTTTACTTGTATAATAACAATAATGGCAATCGTATTCACACAGCGCTTATTCATCTGTAAAACAAGCAAAACCAAGGTTGACAAGCTGAGGCTTGCAGAACGTTTTTGGGAAGTCTAAGCACAGGCTGAAAATTAATTAAGCTAAAACAGACAAATCATCTCTCTTTTTCTGAACTCTCACTTTTTGAACCTCCCTACTAGCTAAACCACAGCAGCAGAACGAGCCCCACCACAGTCTCCTGAGGAAGAGTGATCACTCAGCAGGAGCAGTAGATAATAATCCTCCAGCCATGAAGGAGAACATCAGCCAAACCCTCAGAACCCCCTTGCTGGAAAACTGCCGCACTTCCAAGCCTTGTGAATCGCATACGACCATTAGATTCCCATTACACGGAGACGCTTGCCGTAATTGTGCGCCGCTTTCCCGCTCTGCTACAAAAACCGTGTCCCTCTGGACTTGCAATGAGCGTGTGCTAATTAATGAAAGCTATCAAGAGCGTGCAGCTGCTGAAAAGCCATGTCACTAATTCATCTGTGCTCGTGCCTCATTTCAGTGAGGCCTGTACAGCCTGAAATCACATCCTGATGTGCATGTTGTGTGTAAACTCTTATGAATCAGTGCACATAAATCAGTCCTTAGCTGCAATTAAGAGTAATCAGTTATAGTGAGGGGTTAAAGGTGAAAGGTTAAATAGCCTGAGCTGTTGTCTAATGCAGGCTGTGGGCCATCGCGCTAATAAATGATCTTACTGCCTTCACTGCACTTCACTACATTTGTTTCCCTTGCTCTCACAAACTGAACTTGCCAGATAAACAAATGAATGAGGTCCACTCTGTATAACTACAGCAGCTTAACTGAATTTCGAGTAAACACTTTATTGGGAAACCTACAACCTTAACACTTTTACTTAAACATTACAATTGGAAAATTGCCCTGTAATTCTACATCTACTGTAGCAATTCCAAACTGCCATCGAATATTTAAGACATACAAGAAAAACGTTAATAGGCATCTACTTTAGGATGACAGGTGTTTCTTATTTAAACATCTGCACAAAACATCTGCATAAAAAATGGGACTTACATTTATTTTCAGGAAATGGGACACAAATAGATTTTTTTTCAGTGATTTAACGAGTATTTCTGGACTTTTAAGGTCATTTTTATTTGTGCAGTTAGTACAATGTGGGTTTCTTAGATAATTAAATGCAGAGAGAGAAAGAGAGAGCGAGAGAGAGAGAGAGAGAGAGAGAGAGAGAGTGAGTATGTGGTTACTTCATAGTAATGCAATGATTTTGGAGCAGGTGCTGTAATGCAGTCCTCAACTGAAAGTGAAATGCTTTGCTGTGAATTACCGTGATGGGGATTTAACCCTCAGCTCAGGACTCCACATATGTCCTAGAGCACTCAACATTCCTGACATACACTGGTCAGTGGTCCTGCCAGTCTGGCTTACATCATGCAAGTGAATAGCCACAATCCTGCCCTTGCAGGCCATCTCCTCTCCTGGGAGGTCAGGAACGTGAACTGCCATATTGACACTTAAGCCACACTGCTGGGTAATATCTCAGGCTCATTACAACCTTCTGTCGTAGTCCATCTCTTTTAGTGATTCATGTTACCGGCATGCATGAGCATTCAGTTGAATGAGTGTGAAGAACAGGAATGCTACATGTTACAGAATTTAAAAGGTGAGGGTCACCGTGGTGCACACGCAATTCGGACGGACATTATCTACTCTACAATCTGCCTTTCACTCTGCCAGTCTTTGCATTATATCTCATAATAGAATTAGTTCTGCACATCAGACACATTGTTTGCACGTACAATTTGCCTCTGTTTGCAGAAATGTACTGTATTAGCTTAAAGGTCCACTATGTAGGATTTTGAGCGAATTTATTAGCAAAAATGGAATATAGTATTCATAAGTATGTTTTCATTACTGTATAAGTACCTGTAACTACGAATCGTTGTGTTTTCGTAAGCTTAGAATGAGCCCTTTATATCTACACAGGGAGCGGGTCCACCTCTACGGAGCCGCCATGTTGCGCCGCTACAGTAGCCCAAAATGGACAAACCTCTAGAAACCACCTTCCATGTTTTGCATTTTTACAAGTGGCAGCGTGAATCCAGACGGAAGCACCAGAAGGACAACCAGATAGAAGTGGAAAGGAAGACAAGGAAGAAGAAAGAAGAAAAAGAAGAGGAATCAGTGTTTGCTGGTGATGGCTAAGAAGTGCACAAGTTTGAAAAATGGACGTTCATACTTATTATTTAGCACAGAAAGAGCAAGGGAGAGTGAATGTAAGTACTTGAAATACGTTATGTATCTGATGGCCATCGCATGTTCTAATGCTTTCTTGAAAAGGGAGGGGTAAGGGAAGGGTGTTCAGGTGGTTCAATCCCACATAGTGTGCCTTGTAATACACAAGATCTTCATCTTTGCACTGTATTTCTAAACAAGCCCTATGTAGTATATATAAATATGGGGCAATGTGATTCTATCCCCATTGGGCCACTATTAGCGTTTGGTGCTAGTACTTATTTTTGACCACTAGGTGCTATATTAACTCTTCAGAGCTAAATGGGGCACTGAGAATGCTGCCTTACGACTGCATAGCATTTAGAAATTCAAGCAAATCAATGGAACATTGAATTATATTTAATTGTTGGCCACTCAGAAGATGTCATTAGTATTTGAACATAATTTAAAATGCATGGCGTTGTGAATGAGCATAATGAAGATAATGAACAGCTGGTATATTTGTCAGGGCTCTGTCCCATCTGCCCCTTTATAATGCCATATGCACACATTCATTCACACCTACGGTCAATTTAGCACAGCTAATCTGTGCTACAACCTACTGGTATGTTTATGGGAGGTGGCAGGCAACCGGAGAACTCAGAGGTAACTCATGTAAGACATGGTGAGATCATTCACACAAACTCTATGCAAAGTTTAGTGTTTGCAGTTTTGGCCCCTCCACTTATTCACACTTGCAGACTTGTTTATGGCATGTGCTTGAGACTAAATTAAGTGTTGTGTCCATCACATGTCGCAGCTGTCCGTGCTCTTTACGCATATATATATATATATATCACTGAAAGGCTCTTCCAGGGGCAGAAAGAGGTGTCCCTCACATGACAGAGTGCTGACACTAAATCTCCCTTCTGTCATTCAGACTCAGTAACTGCCCCAGCCATCTAAGACATTCCACTCGTTCACGGAGGCTCACACACACGTCAGCCATTTCTGAATGCTATACCTGGCCAGACTGTCTTACCATGAAATCTGAAACAGCATGGGCCCAGAAGGACTGATAGACCATATTTTATATCTTTAAGGCCAAGTTATTACCCGTCTCTCCTTCTATAAAAAAACTGAGGCACTTCCTGATTTAGCGAGCAGCTTTAAAATGTTGTTAGGATGCTATTTATATTATAGAGGCAATTCTACAATGTAGTTCTTAAATGCTTCTTCTGGTCAAGCAAGTTGGTCATGATCTCATTAAAGTATATTTCAACCTAATCTTCATCCACCACATCTATAGCATATGACTAGTTACCACAAGCATGAATTTTGCCAGTTTTCCAAGAGAAGAGAAGAAGAAGAAACCTTGTATTATGGAAGTTCAAGGGAATTTGCTGGAGCTCCAATAAACATTTAGGTTAAACACAATTCTATAGAACGCTTTCATGGATTCTTCAGTCAAGATAGGGGAGGAATTTGTGGTTATGTGTTACCATAGTCCGAGTAGCTCAGAATAAACATAGAAGTATCTCAATTTCTGTTTAACGTCTTCTGTTTCCACCAAACTTTCAGGAAAGCAACAAGAATGCAACCAGAATTACTTTTTATTTGATTTAAATCATAACTGACAGAATTCCTTAGACTTCCATTATTAGTTAATTTTTACGGAAAATGGTTTTCTGTTTCGTTTTGTTTTTTCCTCAGTATAGGGAAAATGGTTCAGATTTATGTCTTACATGCTAATCACACACATGTTACCAAGCCTGTGATAGAGACTAGGTTGAAAAATGATAGACTATTCCTTTAGGCATTCATACCTTATAACACAGGTGAAATTAAAGCCCAAGAGGAACGTAAAGCAAGCATCCTCACTTGTGTAGGACACAACATATGTAAGCAGTAAAAAAGAAGCTCCATAACTACAGATCAGTGGTTTTCAACTGAGCGGACTCATCTCCAGAGGTTAGGGCAGCCGTTAACACTGAAGAGCCGGGTATATCTGAAGGAAAGAGGTCAGACATACAGGAAGGATTCGGTTTTATGGGCCTTGCTTAAGCCATATTTATTACCAATTCTCAGAGTTTGTCCTGGTTAACAGACACAGTAATGATATTAGCATGTGTACTGCTGCAGAACACCACATGCTCTTCTTTCCCATTGTTACAGGTGATGGATACAATTTGGTAAAAGTGGGTTCGTAGTGTATTGTAAATCTCTTCCATTCATGATGGTTCAGACAATAAGGGAAACAAAAGATTGTAAGCCTTTTACACTTTCACAAGAGACACCAGCAAACACGTCTACCTGGCGCCCACTGATTGGACAATTGTATGATCAAGCTATACATAATACTATAGTTATGTGTATTCCAGGCTCTTGCAAGAAAACATTATCTGAGTGTTTAGCTTTACAGTATTTCATACAAACATGTCTGAGAGTGAGGGACAGTCTTATAAGCAATACAAAACAAAATGTCTTCTGCAGTGCTATTGCAGTCCTTACATGTGTATGAAGTTTAAACACAGCTTGTTTTAGATGAGACAGAAACCAGCATGCGACGAATGTCCTGTTTGCTTAGCAACTGCATGGACACAGGATATAAAGACCGCAAGCGGCAATGTTTTTTGTGGGATAGATAAAAGATGTTATTTCATCACCAGTGCATTATGCCTGTGTCACAGTTTACATCAAGGCCCCCCCTTACTGCTCTAAAAACATTCCTGTTTCAATCTATAGCCAGAACTAATCTAAAACACTACTAATACTCAAGGTTTGAAGAGATAATTGCAGTAGGCTTGTGCAATATAACAATTAATTTGTCTCTACACAAATATCCAGTGATGTTTCCTCACATGATATTATATTTCCAGACCTGCAAACCTTCACACATTTTGTTTGTGAACTCTGCAATTTAACATTGGAGTACACTAGTGAGTTACGGAGGTGTTGTGATATTAACTGCCTACACGCCCCGCCCTTTTCCACAATCTCACATACTCATCATCCTCACATACTGGATGGATGGATGGAATATAGTATCTGGATGAATGTTTTCAGTGTATAATTACCAGTAACTAGAAATCATTGTCTTTTTGTAAGCTTATAATGAGCCTTTATATCTATATAGGGCGCAGATCTTCTTTTAGGAAGCCACCATGTTGCACAAATACAGTAGCCCAGAGAGCACCTTCCACGTTTCATGTTTTTTTCAAGTAGCAACGTGAATCTGGAAGGAAGCACCAGAAGGACAACAAAGAAGAAGAAAGGAAGACAACGAAGTAGGAATTAGAGGAATCAGTGTTTTCTGGTGCTGACTAACAAGTTTGAGAACCCAAATTTAAAAAAAAACGAAGGATCATACTTAGTATTTAGCAGAGAAAAAGAAAGGCAGTGCGAATGTAAGCATATGGAAGTATGCTACATGACAGCCACCATATGTGCTAACACACACGTGAAAAGGGAGGGGTAAGGGAGGGACATTCAGGTGGTTGCAATCAACTGAATCCTACATACTAGACCTTTAATTATATTTATTATGAAAGCCACTGGAAACTTTTGGTCGAAGATGGTCAAAAATGGCACTTTCAGCTCTCAGCCAACAGAACACAAGGACGAAAATTTTTGACCTGAACAAATTACACAGGTCAAGTGTCAAAGTTAACAATTTACAAATAGTGTTCATGATCGTGACGATAGATAGCAAGTGATTAAATACACTGTTTTTCCCCTTCGCCTGTGCCAGGTGTTGTAAAAAACAGTACAAACATTGCTCATGTGGATATTACACAAACGGTTTACAAAAGAATTATACCAAACTTGTACTGCTCGAGTCACGTACAATCCGCCATCCACTCCTTAAAGCTGAAATGGTGGAAAAGCTCGTTTTCCTGTCATTTCTGGACGATTAAATATTTTGGAAAGAGGAAAATCATGAGCAAGATATTGCACAAGCCTAAACTGAAAATAAGTATTAATAAGGCAGTGCTGAGGAGACAGTGAGAGAGGAAGTGAATGAATAAGCATGGAAGCCTGTGGGAGCGGACGCGCAATTGATGGACTGGAAAGGTTTAATGTCCTACGCTTTGCAGTGCGTGCTGAAAAAATACCCGACAGGTCAACAGACCCAGACAACTAATATAAATGCACAGACACACAGACACTTCATGAATAATACAAAGCGGGCTTGATGTTAGATTTGGGTACAGCCAAGGCCACGTGTGTGATTTATGCTGTGACCCAGAGAGTCTGGGGTAACCACAGAGGTCATGAAGAGGGGATGGGAAGTAAGAGGGATGGGTTAATTGTCTAAAATATAATAGTGTATTAGCACCTTTGACATGCACTTGTATTATAACTTTTTTTTTTTTACGACATCACTTTTTCTAAGCATGGTTTAATTTTCTAAGCAAACATATCAGTCAGGTAAATGTCCGTCCTGACTTTGCCATGTCAAGATGCGCAATTACCCAAAAGAAAAGTCCATTCAAAGAGAACGTACATAAAAATGAATAATTTTAAACAGTTCTTTGGTTTCATGGTCTTTTGTCAATGAATAGAAGTTCAGCTTTTCATACGGGAACGTTTAGTACCAACGGACAAAAAGCAAACAAGACTGAACTTTTAAAAAGCTACCGTGGTGATCAATGTGGATTATTTCTTATTTAGTGTTAAGAAAGCCACTGGGACTCACACTTAGCTGCATTTTCAAAAACCTTAAATGTAAATACAACATATAAAATATCTGTCTTTTATATCTGTCATCTGCAGTTTTTAGGTGACATGAAGAGGAGTGCTAGAGTTCTTTGTCTGCGTACTAGTCCAGGGAATGACTGTTCTATACCAACGTAATTGTAGTGCAGTGGCCCGTGAGTGCAAAACACAATAATCAACCACAAACAAATCATAAAACACAACAACAAGACCAAACACACCATAGCAAACACATGACACCAAACCTAAAACCCAACAGCAAAATCAGAAACATGACAGCAAATCAGAAAATGCGAAAACACATCTACATGAAATTAAAACAGCAATATTAGTTCTTTATAAACGTCTCATGCTCATTGGTGATCGGGTACACCATGTAGAAAACGGAGCGTGTTATTCAACAAGCACGTAATGTTCAGTAACGACAGACACGTTCTGATCTGAGTCCAAATTGTGTTTTTGAATTTGCTGTGGTGTTTTTTTCCTGTAGTGTTTCTGAAGTCACTGTTGTTTTTGGTTTGCTGTTGTGTTTCTGGTTTTGATTTAACTATTGTATTTTTGAATTTGCTCTTATGATGATTGATTTTGTAGTTTTGTAGTGTTTCTGAAATCACTGTCATGTTTCTGAATTCGCTCTCGTGTTTGGATTTGCTGTAATTTTAGGGTATTTTTTTTGTTTCTTTGTTTGTTGTTGTTTTTTTGCTGTCATGTTTCCTAATTTGCTGTTTTAGTTTTGCTGTGGTGTTTGCATTTTCAGTATTGTGTTTTTGGCTTTGCTCTCATGTTTTGGCGTTGTATTTGTGTTTTTGGATTTTGGTGTCGTGTTTGTGTTTTTGGATTTTGGTGTCGTGTTTGTGTTTTTGAAATTGGTGTTGTATTTCTCTTTTGGAATTTGTTTTGCCTACATGTTTTTTTTTTAGTGTTGTATTTGTGTTTTTGGATTTTGGTGTCGTGTTTGTTTGTTTTTTATTTTGTCGTCGTATTTGTGTTTTTGGATTTTGGTGTCGTGTTTGTGTTTTTGGACATTGGTGTCGTATTTGTGTTTTTGGATTTTGGTGTCATGTTTGTGTTTTTGAAATTGCTGTTGTGTTTCTCATTTGGAATTTGCTTTGCTTTCATGTTTTTATTTTTGGTGTTGTATTTGTGTTTTTGGTGTCGTGTTTGCGTTTTGGGATTTTGGCATCGTGTTTGTGTTTTTGAAATTGCAGTTGTGTTTCTGTTTTGGAATTTGCTTTGCTTTCATGTTTTTATTTTTGGTGTTGTGCTTTTGGCCTGTAAAGTTTTTGGTTTTACTGTTGTGTTTCTAAATTCGCCATCATATTTCTGAATTCATTCTTGTATTTTTGGCTTCGCTGTTGTGCTTTTGGTTTTTCTGTCAGGTTTCTGAATTTGCTGTCACGTTTTTGATGTTTGTGTTTTTGAATTTGCTGTTGTTGGTTTGCTTTTGCTGCTTTTCTTTGTTTTGCTGTCATGCTTCTAACTTTGTGGTTGTGCCGTTGAATTTTCTGTTGTATTTTAGATTTTGCTCTTGTGTTTCCAAAATGTGCTGTCATATTTCTGATCCACTAAAATCTTTTCCACTCACAGACCATCGTACCCTTGTACTACTTTGCAAGTCCATTCTGACAAAGGGATCACCTACTAAGATAAAACCTGACAGCACTATTGATGAGACTTGATTTTAGGACATGCTCTTTTGATGTCCTTATTTTGTTGATTTCCATCTCGCACTTCAAGTGCTTCCTTCAGGCAATAAAATCTGTGTTAGGCTGTCTATGCTGATAAAGTGTACTCAAGCCTAACCCACTGTGTCGTTTGCAAAGAACGTTCTGTTTAGCTCAACCTCTGTTCTCTGGCCAGATAAAAGCCATGTGTGAGAAAGTGGAAGAGGAAGGAGGGCAATGGTGAGCACTAATCGATTTATTGTAATCTGTTCGGTCGTGTGACAATAGAGTGAATTAAACCAACAAAGTGATACAATGACCGGCCCCTGAACCCCTGAAATCCTTGAGGCGGGACAAGTGCTCACTTTCCCTCCCCCTACACATACACACACTCACACACACATTGACCCAGTCACAGTCAACTGCTTTCACGCATAGACAATGTGAGCGCTGGAGGGACATCCTGAGCGGAAGTTTGTTCTTCTCCAAGAGGTCCGAGTGTCATCAGGACAGCCTGTGGCATGTGTCTACACCATAACTCTGGTCTTAGATAATCAGCAAATTGGATACACACCCCATCCCTCTCAATATAACAGAGGAACATTGGATTAGTGTGAAGGAACTGTCACAGCGAGCCAAAAGTTCAGAGCATGGACTGAGCATGGGGATTTTTTTCCTCTAAGATTTGAGCGATGGTGGTTCAAAGCCATGAAAAGTCCTTTAAATAAATCTTTATGATTAGTTTCTGATGATCAATGCTGAGTCATCATTAACATCTTTTATCTGACCTTTGATTTAATCATCTTAATTTTAGCAATGTATATAATCCAGTATGCCTCAGTATGGATGAAAGTGAACATAAAAATGCACAAATCCCAAAGCATATATCAGGCCAGTCACTAATTAAAAAAATTCTGGGTCACAGGCCACATTTTCTTCACTCTTACTGTTAGTGTAAAATTCCACAATGTCAGCATTGCGTGACTATGTAATGTAGGACAGGAAGTCAAAAATAAACAAAATACAAAAACATACCCCATGAATCACACATAGTCACAATGTTGGTTAGGGAAGGATAACATAAAAAAGGAGAGGGCATCTTATCAGCAGCCCTCAGAGGCTGTAAAATCGTTTGAATTCTCTTCCAGCTGACCCAAAGATAACTTCCCTTGTCCTCTTATTTCCAAATCAGTCCACAGAGATATAATGCAATATGATATAATGTGTTTGTTTCAATCCATTTTGTATACGCTACACTTCGTCATATGAAATAGGTAACAAAACATATGCATCACTGACGCACTAAAATTGGCATTGCTTCATCATCTTCATCAGTGTCAGTCATGATTATTGATGTGGACCAGGGGTTATCAAACTTTTGCAGCTAGGGACCCCTTTAACCCTAAAATAACTTTTGCAGACCCCTTCAACATAGACAGAGTGGCTAATTTTTTAAAGAGTGATAGTGATATCATTTGTGTTTCTCTGTTTTTGAGTTTTTGTAATACAACCCATTACCTGTATCGGCTGTGAAGCTGTAAAGCTTGACACTTTAAAAGTAGCTTGAATCAACTTAGGATAAGTCTGGAACTAGGTTGTGAGCGGGGAAATTTTTTTGGGAGCAAGATATAAAATAGTTTGCAGCTACCAAGAGCTTGTTTAATTGCAATTAATCCTAATACATTTTCCCCCAAAAAACCAAACGTAAAATGCAAAGTGCAGACAATGTATCTATGGGGTGCAGAACTGTTTCCGTTGATTTATTGCAAAGATTTGGGGGAAAAAAAGGTGATCATTGAGTGGATAATGGGTGAAACAGGGAAAGATAAAAAGGCATATTACACATACTGCAAATCAGAAATGTGTGCAAACTATGATGAGTTGTTTCCCACACAAAGACTGAGAAAAAGAAGAAAAATGGATAGCCCCTTTCAAATGCCCAAAGAATTTTAAATGCAGTTGGGTTGGAAATTTTGCTGAGACCTGACATCCCTGGGCCCAGACCATGTCAGATTGGTAAATGACCCTTACACTTTTACAAAACGTTTTATGTTCAGCCAATTCTCTGCTGGTGGTCCTAGGGTACATGTGATATTTGCATAAAAAAATAGAAAAGATCTGTAACTAACAAACCAGTTGGGATCAGGATGATCTTAAGATATAATATCATACTGCAGAGTTGATTGCCTTTATACTTTCAAACCATGTATCATCTATTAATATGTATATTTATATAGTTTTCATTATATACTCAAAACAATTTTCCCCATTTGAAGAAAAGGTTTTCGACTTGAAGAGAAGATGAAGATGAAGAGACCCTGATGAGTTTGGAAAGAAACCTATCATGTACAGTACATTACTACTTTTGTACAAAGCGACACTGTACACTGTTTTAATAACATTTTCCAAAGCAGTTCATTTAGGGCTGTAGCAAGTAAACTTAACTTTTCTTTCCTATCACGTGGCCATGTTACAACACAATGAAAGATGTCTGTAAAATTCCAACAATATCCTGAAGACTGTTTAAATAATTCTGCAGGTATAACTATATGCACATTCACTATGTGTGAAAAACAAATATACCAAAGCATTGCTCCATTCAGCTCCCAATTCAGGAAACAGAAAACGCCCCCCTGCAGGTCTAGAAAGTGCCGTCTGGGGGGAAACTGAAATAGTGAAGAGACATGGCATGCTGCCACACAGATGGAGGCTGCGAGAAAAAAAATGGCTGGCTGGAGGCATTTGGGAGATTTGCAATTAAGATTAGCCTTGGGCCTGACAACAGTATAAGGATCAGACTATTTCTATTCATAAATGCACACAAACCATCGGTATTCATAAAGGATTCTCCATCAGAACCAGAATGAGGGCGAAAGGAGGAAGTGAAGAATTTCATATAGCAAGGACAATTAAGGAAAAGGAGGTGAAGTGGGCATCACTTTAGTGATGGTGTGTTCGGATAAAGAGCGATAAAAGCTGGAGATTCCCTCAGATACTCCGAGCAGGACTAGTTAGTAATTCCACTGTGATAACACTGACTCATCTCCATAAACTGATCTGCAGATTTTCTAAGAAAAGGAGGCAGATTGTAATTAATGCAGCTTTTCCCAACTGAGTCAGCTATTACGAGCAGACACGCTATTACAGAGTCTGCTCTGTTCATCTGACCGCAAGTGCTTAATGAGCATTTTAACACTTGTTTATCAAATTAAGACACAGGCAGACCTGCCAACCCCTCCCCGTGTGTAACTTGAAAATAGCAGATAGTCAAGCCAACTCCGGGCAAATACCGACAGTCCACATGGCCATGAAAAGTACAGGAAAGAGTCATTAAAACTTAAAAAGCCAGCTATCGTTCAGTTGAAGAGTTGCTTAACCTGCACAGTAAAACATTAAACCAAAACTCATATGCTGATTCTTCAAGCTACAGTGTAGTACCAATTAAAAAATGTACTTTAAAAGTAAATGAACTTTAAATTGACTGTAACAGGCTAGGTGTTCAACACAGTAATCCGAGGCTTAATGAGATTATACTGCCTGTTAAATTCAAAAAGAGTAAGGAAAACCATGTTTTTGCAGTTTTGATGAACTCTTGGCTGACAGGATATGGTCTTCTGTGATTGTAGCCCCATCCCCCTCAAGCCTGGACACGTTGTGAGTGACATTCAGAGATGCTTTTCTGCTCAACACCTTGGTAAAGAGTGATTACTGGAATTACTGTAGCTTTCTTGCCAGTTTAAACCAGCTTAAAACCATTCTCCACTGACCTCTCTCATCAACAAGGCATTTCCGCCCACAGATCTGTCACTCACTGGATGTTTTATTGTTTTTCCCACCATTCTGGATAATCTCTAGAGACTATTGTGTGTGAAAATTCCACAGGATCAGCAGTTTCTAAAATACTCAAACCAGCCTGTCTGGCAACAACAATCATGCCATGAACAAAGTCACTGAGGTCACATTCCCCCCTGTTTATATGTTTAATGTTAACATTAACTGAAGCCCTTGACCTGTTTCTGCATGATCTTATGCATTGTTTTACTGGTATGTGATTGGCTGATTGGATAATTGCATGAATGAAAAGGGGTGTAGATGGTTCTATGAATGTGGCCAGTGAGTGTATTTAATGATACATTATACAATTTCTAAGTAATAAAATATACCACACTATAATTATTCCCATACTTATGTTCTTATGTGTTCTTATATAAAGGCCTTACAGTAAATTAAGAAATGCTGCCGTAGAATAAAGGAGAGACCTTTTACAGTAAAGACGAGAGCATGCATACCAACTACGGACAGATGCTTTCAATAAGTCAGTGGTACAGTGACCATAATGTTATTATTTGCTGTTTTATCTTGACCTTGATGGAGGTGATATGTTTTGCATGACTGCTTCAAGAAAGCAACTGCAGGCCAATGTCAATTGGACATAATTGGAGAGGTTTGTACTGCATTTAAGTATGAGAGAGGGGTTAGTCTTAAAATAGTTAGCTGTGGAGATTCTTGCCATCACTCAATTATCACATCAAATGTATTTGGCAATGGAAACCGTATGAACGCTAGAAAAAGAAAAACACCCCAAAATTCTCCCTCAATCTCAGTAGACGTCATACTGAAATGACATCCAAGTTTCTCACAGTGGCGGCATATCATACATCACCAAGTGTTAAATCATTTGACTGACACATTTAATACAGTAACAGTTCAAAACAAGCCGTTTAGTCGACAATTTAGGTCTTCCTTCCACAAAGCACATGCACCGAGAGAGACCTTTGCAGACCCAGACAGCTTCAGGGAGGAAGTATTAAAGATTACAAGTCTTCTCAATGGGTAGGCCAATAAAACAGGGAAGATTACATTCTTTGGAGGTGCATTTATCCCAGAAGATCACCACAGTGCCAAAAGCAGCTCTACCACTAAACCATTGTGCATCTAAATCCAACTAGCTGTTACCCTGCGACCTAGGCCACAAGGTTATGTGGTTGCGTGAAACATTCGGCTTTCTCTCTCCTTCCCTCTCACAGTATCACCCAACTATTCTCTGTGTCACATTTGAAACAAAGTATTAAAGCAGTTTGCTGGGTCATAAAAAAAAAAAAAACCAAACAATCCATGTTTTCAGCTTGTAGAGTGAAAACACTTCTCCATAATCACTAAAGTATGCTTTTGTACTTTGCACCACTTTCAGTCAATGTGGTATCTATTAATACGGGGCCAGTATGAGAGAAAGAAAAAGGAAGTGCAAAGACATGATTCTCATGCAAGGTCTGCATGGACTGATCATGATCAAATCTAGTATTAATTATAAGGGACAATATGTTAATGAAAAGCCTATAATGATGACTATCACCATCAGTACACATCTTCTCTGAAGCTCAGTTTTGGAGATTTCAGTTATTACTTCACTTGTGCTCGTGTCTGATCTGCACTCGTGTTCACATCATATATCAGAATGGAGAACAAATGTGATCTCTGTGGCATGGCTGTTTGTGCCAGATGGGCTGGTTCGAGTATTTCAGAAACCACTGATCTCCTGGGATTTTCACGCACAACAGTCTCTGTACACAATGGTGCGAAAAACAAAAAACATCCAGTGAGCTGCAGGCGGAAATGCATTGTTGGTGAAAGAGGTCAGAGAAGAATGGACAGACTAGTTCAAGCTGACAGGAAGCTCTTCAGTCACTCAAATAACCACTCTTTACAACCACGGTGAGCAGAAAAGCATCTCAAAACACATAACACATATATACAGATACATAGGTACAGGTTCATCCAAACTGCACAGCTGAGGACCGCAAAAAACATTACCTATATTTGTCCAGTATTCAACTGTCCAATTCTGGCAAGGTTTATATTTTGTAGTTTTCCTCTTTCCTCTTTTTTCTGGCACTTTCTTTGCAAATCTATTTATTGTGATGGATATTGTGTATCGTATATAATATCTTTGTCATTTTGCCCAACTCTAAAAGGAACTAATGAACCACATTCCAGTGTCACTGTCTCTCAGCCACAGAGCGATGTATGGGCTGCACAGTGGTCATTATGGTTTGTGGTTTTGATACTCTGTTACAGTTCATTATCTAGATCTTCTGAATATGGCCTAACAGTATGACGGAAAGGAATATTCAAAAAGCTGAAAACAAAGTTAAACCTATTTTTAGGAGCAAAGCTCAAGATTTGAGCAAGAATGCTGCATTATCAGTCAGGGTCTTGAGGAAACCAACAATTAAGTGGTGGGCTTGCATTGCTCATTAGTTCATTTTCTACATCCTCATTCAAGTGTGCTTTCATGCTTCTTATGAATGAAAGGCCATTGACAAGGACGAAAGAAGGCTCTCATGGACTTCCATTCATGTTTGTTGGCGATTCAAGAATATTGTCCTGAGTTACCTTCATCGTGAGTCCTTCAACACAGCCCAGAGTCACCGCTCTTTAATAGCAGAGAGGCGGAAATGCTCCATAAAGACACATTCACCAAAGCCCTGAGACTTATTCAGGTGCATTCACATTCTCAGTCCAATTAATCCGGTCAAGAGCCACAAGAAACAGACGTCGCTTCCGTCCCAATTGTTCCCTCCGAAGTCCATTTCTGTTTGTTTTACATACAATAGATGTACGCAATGACTTTAGAGGAAACATATTTTGAGACAATAAAAACTAAGGAAGCACTAAAATGTCTCTGGTGGACTTGCAGTGAGGTTGTAAATTGTAAGCATCCTTTCACAACTATAACTGCCACCAAATGAGGTTTGTAAGACAGCCAGTAAAAACACTTCACTGAGGGCTGTATGGAGCTCTCGTGTTTTGTTTGGAAGAATATTGTTTAGCAAACGGTCTGATAATTAACAGTTAATAAAACTATTTACAGAATTGCAGGGCAGGATATGACCAACTGTATTTGATTTGAACTTGTGCAAAACATCCTAAATGGAATAGTGTCATAGCAAGTGGTTGCTAATGACAAAATGTTGCTAATTTTACTACAAATAGAGAATAAATAACTCTGTGTAACAGGTAATAATGTAACTGTCAAGGATATATAGAGAGTGTTTCAATTTTATAACCCATAAAAGCATACTGGTAGAATAAACCATTTTTGGCAAACCATTACATAATACTTACACACTCAGATCATAAATAAGTGAGAAATCACACGCCCAGGTAAAGTTATTGATCAAAAGGTGTTTTGATGCCAGAATTGCTAACATCAATAATTGTAAATCCACGAGAGAGGAATTCGATGGAAACTCACTAGACAGTCCTCCTAGTATTTCTATCTGTCAAAGGATTGCTGGAAAACATGCGAGGAAGCAAGCATCAGCCTTCAGACCATCAAACTGGTAGATAACAATGAGGGCAATTTAGTTGATAATGAATGGAAATTACCAGTAAACAGCTTTAAATGAACATTAGGTTTAAAGAATGTGCAAACATACTGTATCTTTTGGTACTGCCCTGGGCCCTGTTTCCCAAAAGCACCATTTGGTAATTTCATGCCTGACATTATGAGCTTGACCTTCTTTGACTGGAGCTTTCAGTTCCCATCCTGGAACAGAAACAAGCGACCCAGTGGTATTTTTTTTTTTAAATATAAAACTGGCAGCTACATGCACTGTATAGTTCTTGTAATCTGTATAGTTTGCCTCACAAAACCAAGAAAATTGAATTACATATTCAAGTAATATTTGACTTTGAAAAGTAGAAGAACAAATTTGATTTGATTTACTTAAGAACAGCACAGTGGCCTTACCCAAAGCGTTAAAGTTTTATCAGAAGTGTGATTGCTTACAGATCATCATGTAATTGTCTCACAGGTTCCATCTATTTTCAGCCTAAATATTAGCACCTCGGAAGCTTTTCACACCTCGGATCCCTATCACAAATAGAACGATTTCCTAAACATTTGTAAACGTTTTCTAGAAAAGGAAACGCTCTGGAGTTTGTTCCTCTGAAGACCGTACAGACTGTATCGTTAGAATGCTCTGTCTAACATTATAAAGTGATCTCATGTCTACAGCACTTTGACGAAGCTCACCTGTCCTTGGTTAGTTATGGTCCATACTCACATACCCCTCTGGCAGTGTGCACATGCAAACCGTATGCTGATTTGAATTGTTTCTTTGCACAGGTTTGCAATGTTTCCTTAAGATGCACTTTTATAAATGAAAACAATATGACTTGTTTTCTGTAAAAAAAATTTAAAAAAAATTCAAATAATTCACTACCAAAGGTGACATGGTGGTGCAGTGAGTAGTTCCTAGTTTGATCCTTACTGTCTGTCGAATTTCATAGTGTTCTCACTGTTTTCATTTGGACTTCCTCTAAGGTTCTCTGGTTTCCTCTCATCTCCCAATTTAGGGTGTGTCCCTGCGTCGGGCCCAGGGACCCGGTCTCTTGATACGACCCTGACCAGAATAAACTGCTCACTGAAGATGAATGAATGAATGATTAACAGCCATAATCGTCTCAGGGATGCAAAACATACCCTTAGTTTATGGCCCTTCGCCAAAATGCCAGGTCCAACACCTCTGTCTTACTCATAACCGTCCAAAACTTGTTACTCGTGTCTCTAAAGGGACAAATTCCCAGAATAAAAGAATCAACCAGATACACAAATCCACACAGGGTTAAACACTCTGTCCCTCTCAAACACTTCTGTTGCTATCCAGATACTGTGTATGGCTGAGGTTACACAATATACCATGTCTGCCAATCAATCTAAGCAGAGAAAGAACCACATTTTGGGCCTTATAACTTCCACATGTCGGCTGCCTTTAAACTACAAGACGTCCATGAGATGTATTCAGTTTGCGGTTGCACAAATGTTGTCACTCAGCAGCGCATATCAGGAGGAGAGGCAGTGAGATGCTGGATACACACATTTGTGAACTACCAAGGACACATCTGCACCATCTTAAAAGAAGGAGAGGTCACGGTTCTAAAGCACAGCGTTGGCTGATGACAGCTCCAAAGAAAGTTCTCGAAAATGATCCCAAAACTGAAATACTAATTCCTCTGAGACACTATGTATGACCTGAGATTATTTCATACCTCATTATGCACAATCCCCTCTGCTAAATAAATATCTGGATTCATTATAAACTCTTCTAGCCAGAGACTGGTCACTCCGTTCAGTAGGCGCATGATGATCCAGGATGGTTTGGAAGAGAGGGCTTACCTGGTGGGCAAGAGCACTCTTGATCTACGTCCCTCGGTGTACGAAGTTTAGGCACTTCCTCCATGAGTTTCTGCAGCAGGAATGACATATTTGTTAGATTTCCAAAAAGCAGCTTTCATTTTTGTGTCGGTTGTAAATTGAATGTCTACACTAAGTATCCTTTTTACACTATGTGACCAAAAGTTGATCATATGTGCTCCTTTCCCAAACTTATTGCCACACAGTCGGAATGCACACTATTGTACAGAATATTTCATAGTATGCTGTAGAATTACAATTTACTTCACTGGATCTAAGAGGCTTAAACCTGTTTCAGCATGACAATGCCGCTGTGCACAAAGCGAGCTCCATGGTTTGTCAAGGTTAGAGTGGAAGAACTCAAGTGTTCTGCACAGAACCCTGACCTCAACCCCACTAAACTCCTTTGGGATGAAGTGGAACACTGACCGCACCCCAGACCTCCTCACCCTACATCACTGCCTGACCTCGCTAATGCTCTCGTCACAATGAACACAAAACAGCTACGCTCCAAAATCCAATGGATTTTCCCGGAAGAGTGCGGGTTATTATAACAGCAAAGGGGGACTGAATCTGGAATGGGATGATCAACAAGCACATATGAATGTTATGGTCAAGCGTCCACAAACGTTTTGGCCATACAATGAATATTCATTGGTCATGTAAGCAGGTAAACCTATAAAATAGGTGCACTTATACACATATATACATAGACTCGAACACAGATTACACTTACTGGTCATTTTATTACATGCTTCCTGTGTTATTTCATGTTACTCACTTCTTCTATGCCCAGTTTATGTTAATCATCAATGTAAAATTGGCTGATGGACTTCTATCAACCCTGTAATAACACTAACATGGTTGAAAATCAAAGCAGCACTTCTTCAGCTGATATACTTGCACCAGCAGCACACCACCTTGCCAGGGTTATTGCTATTTTGAGAATGGACCACTGTCAAAATAATATCTGGTCAGTGGTGTTCTCAGGGTGGTCCATTCGCCCTAAGGGTCTGGTTCTCAAAATGTGGTTCGTGAAGCAGAAGGTTCATGATTTTTTTTTCTTTTGTTACAGTTATGGAAATCACATGCCACCATTACCAAAGCTGCTATATTCATGGTTGACTTCCGAAAGACATTATCCTGTTTGATTGGTCACCAGAATACCATGGTTTTAATCCTAACCTTGATATCTCAAAAATAAGTTGCCCTATAAAAAGTTGGTCCCAACTTGGTGTTCTGTTGATGGAAAAAGGAATGCAAAGCAATGTCTATAATAAATGTCCAAAATACTCTAATAAATACAAAATACTCCACTCTTTTTTAGGCCCATAAATTGTGTTTTGTTGTTAACATAAAATGTTGTTTTTTGCTTTTAGTTAAGCGTTTTCCCCTTAAGTGTGTATTTAATTTGTTTGAGTTTCTCATTTTTTTGAGAAATGCTAATTGATGCGCAACTGGATCCAATGGTGCCACCTCTCATGGTTATGAATGTTTAGTAATTGAATAGGAAACAAAAATGATGCCATAGCAACAAATGAGATATAATCAATAGTCTAATTGTACACCTACAAAGTGCACCAACATGGTAGATACCAGATTTTGACTATACAGTAGGATAAAAGATGGTGTCCAGTGCAGGGGCCACATCTGGAGGCTGGAGGGGAAATTCCAATAGGATGTGTAAATATACAGTATTTCAGGTATACAAAACAAAACACTGAATTAAAGAGGCCTAAAGCAATATTGATTCAGGTGGGCCAGAATTCCTATTTAGGTCTGTAACTCGATAAAACATTTCCATGAAATTCTGACACATTTCCTGTAGCTCCTGTTTAGTAACCTGTATACTGAATAATAAACAATCCAGAAAAAAACTTCCTTTTTGGCCGACAGAGTGCAACGTTTTACTATGCTCTAAAGAAAAATGTTTACCTGAATGAAATAAAATCTTATATTGATTCTGTTTTACTAAAGCTTAACAAAAATCTGTGCATTTGCATGTTTAATGTCTATTGTATTAACCAATCAATTAATTAATTCTAATTGCTGAAGCTAAAAGGTTTCTATTTCTGGCATATATGAATATATGGCATATATATATATATATACCTAAAAATTATATCGCAGAATTTGCTGACATTTTCACCGTGACAATATTCATCACGATATATAAATCATGCTATGAAAATAATGTTCAGAGACAAACAAAATTGCAGCTCATGAGCTCTTGTAGACACAGTAAGACTGTAATATAATAGGCTTAATCTTTATTAAACTAATTTTTCAAATCATGCTACATCACGGGTGTAAAAACACTGCAGGTACCTGTTCATTTCTGGAGGAAAGCTGATATTACGGTAAATCACGATAATCACGATATTCGTTTGGCTGACGATATGAATTATCGTGATAACGATAGGTTAGCGATACATCGCGTAGCCCTAGAGTTTTGTATGATTCATTTTTTAATATCTTGAACAAAATATAAAACAACCGTCGAACTTGATTTCCTTCCAAAATATGCATTTAACTGAATCATTGAATCAATGTATTGAATCAGTTAAACTGAATCAATTCAATATAATAATATAAACATGTATGTCTGTTTATTGAAATGCCCACAATGAACTTGTGCCACTTGAAAAAAAAAAACAAAATGCCACTAGGATGCAAGACTAATGGGTGATAAATGGTACTTTTTCTTTGGGTAGCTACATTTCATTAGCACAGACAATACTGTAATAGTCTGTTGAAAGGTACAGTGGAATACAGTGGCATGTTCTCTCATTAAAGGTAAAGAAGATGACTCTCTGAGGTACCACTCCACTGACATGTCTTTGTACACTAATACAGCAACTCATGTTCATCTTTAACGACACCTGAATGCTCCTCAGCAGTGAAAATATGAAGTTTAAGTTTTCCAGCTCACCTTATGGACGAGTTTTTCTATGGCATCCCACAGAGAGAGGTTAGGAGGTGTAGAGCTCAGGACAGAATGGCGCTCGCTTTCCAGAAACTGCACTCTGTGCTCCAGGTGAGACGTCCTTAAGGTTATGACTACACAAAATATCACCGAAAATACGGACAAAACTAGACAAAAAACAGTCTGGAAACAGTAGAAGGAACTTTGGTAAGCACTGCTGGATGATATGTTGACCATTTCCTTGGACAGAGCCTTCGCGCGCATCCTTGGTACTTTGGTGACTTGTCAGAAGTCTCCGATATCTGAAGAAAACAAACAAACAAACAAACAAACAAAAAAACCTCTGCTATACGAACAAAACTCGGGTTACACGTTCACCATAACTCGTACTCGTAGGAAACAGGTTGATAAAGGAAAATAAGTCGACAGGAGAGACGAAATAGAGAGAAAAACCGGGCGCTTTATTCGCCTGTGTGCTGTGTGCGCGTACTCAGTGCGCGAGCGCTGCTTAAACCGTTCCGCTCGCGAGGATCTCGTGCCAACACTTTGGCAACGCACTTCCTGCCATACTGAGCGCGTTGAACTACAGCATGATGATAAATATTTGGGAAGACGCATTGCAATTTTAGACTAACGCGTCTTGCGTTTTGCTTTTGCACAAAATCTGCAAATATTTACAGTACTGTGCAAAAGTCTTTGACACGCTACTTCTTAGTACATATTTTTTGTTATAGATATTTATTTAATGAATTCTGCACTGAGAAAAACATTGTAGATTTTTACTTTTCCAAGAAATAATTTGCATTTGAATAATGTTTATATAATAAGAGACCACTTTTCTCCTTGGTTTTGCTGTAAAAAAAAAAAAGATGCAAATGTGACAGTCCAAGCCTTCAGAGGAATTGAGGCATATATTCCATGATGCTCAGAAAAACTTACCAGGTCATTTCTTTATAAAACAGCACCAGTGGTACCTGGAATTCCTTCTTTTAAGCAAAGGGTTGTCACATCAAACACTGACTTTGTATAGTTTATTACTGTTTACTGCACAATGTAGTATTTTTCTCTTAATCAGTAAGCTTGGTCTATTTTTGAAGAAATTTAACTTTACAGCATTACTTTGCATGTGCCGAAGACTTTTGCACACTGCTTTATATGTAGTATGTGTATGTACAGCTCACATTAGGTTTCTTAAAACTGCAACCAGAAGATAGTATAAACTCTCTTTTTATGATTAGATTTACTTGATGAGCATAATCCAACCTACATAACACATTACACAAACGACAGCATATTTAGGGGGGAATGGGGTCAGTTGTTATATTTTTCAAATATTGAAAATGTTATGAGTGAAGCTGGCTTTACCCTGTACAAAATTCTGAGTGATTTTGAGTCATGTGGTCATATGATCATGCTTCGTTCACAACATCCATCCATCCATCATCTATACCGCTTTATCCATCTGGGTCGCAGGGAAGCTGGAGCCAATCCCAGCATCTTGGGGTGAGAGGCGGGGTACACCCTG
>JAQQZR010000011.1:3339858-3377039 GCA_030068235.1 Notoglanidium macrostoma | reverse complement strand
ATAACCTTTTATGTCAACAACCGCTCAACTAAGTAAAGAGAAACAACAGTCCATCATTATCCAGCCTCTTTTAAAGTAATAAATATAAAGAAATAATTGAATTAGAAGGTGTGTCCAAACTTTTGACTGGTAGTGTACATACACAATTAAATGGAAAGTACCAGAATGTTACATCTGGCCCTATATTGTGCGGTCAGTTGTAACATGGTCTGGGGTCATTCGTTTACATTTTACATTTACATTTATGGCATGTGGGAAACGGCCTTATCCAGAACGACTTACAAAAGTGCTTTTAAGTCCCTATCAATAAACACATCCTCATACTGGTTCACTAGGTCAGGGACTAAGAGTACCATCAGTCTAAATCCCTGTTGGAGAAATTAATAGGGAGATTAGCATTTTTTTTTTTAGAACAAAATGCTAATTTAAGTATTTGATGAGGTAGGTGTGTAGTTTGAAGACAGAGAGTGGACATTGATTCCACTTCCTAGGTGACAAAACAGACAAGAGGATTGGTGGATGTCTTTCTTTCTTGGAGATTGTTGGTCTAACCGAGCTGTGGTTGAGGATTGGAGGGAGTGTGATGCAGTTGTAACGTCTAAGGCTGTAACCTCTTAATTCTTACATTTGTGGAAAGTATATTTTGGCAAGTTGTTTTATCATGGAGTAAAAAAAACTCATGCAATTTTACAAAGTTTGCACTAAATAAAGCACTTTCTTTGCTAAAATGCATACTTAAGTGGACGCACAAATACAGCATGTCAATCATATGAATACACTAACATCTAATATGGTCGAGTCTTCATCAATGTGTTGAATTTTTTCAGAAAGGGCACAGGTTTTTTTTTAAGTAAATGGAATCTTTTTTTGTGTGTTTTGTTAACTATCTTAAATACTTCGGTATTAGTCACACTGTTAGAACTCACCCCAACTGTCAACCATCTTGGAATCTGACATACTAGCTAAGCAGTTTAGCATTTAGCAACTATGAATTATGCTAACTAGACAGCGATCACAGCGAACCTATTTTGATTGAAGACATAATTCAAAATGCTCCCCCTATGAGGAGACTTGTATATGATACAAGCTGCAGATAAATTCGTCAGAGCTGTGATTATGTTGCTGTTTTTTGCAAGCAGGCAGAGAATGCTACTGATCATGATTGGCGTGTAGCTGGTTGCTGATTATGCTAGGATCAGACTACACAAATTCAGCCCGATTTTAACATGATTTTTTCGTGGCTGTCAGATTTTCAGTGTAGGGCGTGAATGTGAATGTTGGGGACGAACGAGTCACGTAGTGTGACATAATCAAAGAGCAGCAATGTGGTTTCTGGGACACTCCACCTGATGAAAAGTCTAGCATTTCAGAATTTTTTGTATTTTTTTTGCTTAGTTTGACAACTCTTATGATGTGTTCCTTGCCATTCCTTCTATAGCCATGATTGATCTTGACCTTTCTCCCCAACGACATGCAAGAACATGAACGGTAACTGGTCGGGGTCAAACTTGTAGTGTTGCCAGTCTACTGATCAAGACTGGACAAGAATTTATGGCACTATGATTGCCTAATCTGACATGATGACCATTAAAAATATTGTATAGTCTGATCACAGCTTTAGAGAGTTACAACTGATCCCACTATCCCCTAACTTAATATTTCATTACTGGAGCCATAAACTTTTGAATCCCTGAACTTTTCAACTACAAAAACCAGTTATAGGAAAATTATAGAGTTCGATATTATGAGCTATTATTACTAACAACACATTTACAACATTTATTTATATTACGCTTAGGTTCAGGTTGACCATATGTAGGTCTATGTACTTGTTTTAGGTTGTTAGGTTTAGGCTGATTCAAATGATCAGTCAATTAATAAGTAAATAATAACCATAGCAACATAAATGGTCAGTGATCATGACCTCTACTTTTGTAAACTCTATAAACACAAAGTTTGTTTGTTTGTTTGTTGTTTGGATTGTGTCATTGTCAAGACCTTTAAAAGTGCCCTAGAAATCTTCCTAAAAAAAAAAAATGAAGACCACAAAGGTTCCTAGTGGAAGCAGGTAAAAAATTATTTTAAAGTAAAGCGTTATTTAAAGCAAACCATTGAGGTTTGCACAGTTCATATATTCCACAATATCTCTGTGTGGCAAAATGGCAGGATCTGATAATTCTGTCCATATTTAGTATTTGTAGTTTTTGCCATTTTTGTGTAATTTTTTTTAATTCTTATTAAAAATCCCTATGAAAGTATAAAGACTGATATATATGTATAAACATATGTACATGAAACTGAAATTTCCCACATTCAAAGAGGGCATCGCTCTCATGTGCAGAGCAAATATGATCATTTGCCAAGAAGATAGCTAGGGTCTGGAGCTCTATACCAGCTACCCTGCTAATAATTGAGAAGAATCATTTATTAGGTCTGTAAAGGAGCGAGAGTCATCTAATGAGGGGAAAATTTATTGTTTAAAAACCAGAAACTCTGATTATATTTCCAACATTACCCAAAGCACATGATACCTTTTTAAACTTTCTCTGCTGTTGAGCAGAACTGAAATGAAAAAAGCACGATTAATAATAACTGACTTTTAGACAGTAAAATTAAAAATACCAATTGTGAATTTTAATAATTTTCAATAATCCTAAGACCTAATAACTAATTTCAAACTACACAGTGAGATTGATTATGTTAGACATATATAATGTGTCAAAGAACTGCACCATAAAGAGTACAGAAGATATTAAACCTGGACTCTGATGTCCTGTTATGGAACTGCGGTGACCTCTACAGGACAACTTTTAGGCTGAGCTTTCTTCCCAGTCCACATACAGTACATACCTCCCTAATATCTACGCAAGGATGTAACTGAATACAAATATATTATTCTAATTGAACTTGGTTCTAAATGGATCAAAATACAGTAACAAATAAGAGGCACAATATAAATTTTTTTGCTGTTTAATGTCTGGTTTAGAACAACTAAGAACTTGCATGATGTAGCTGAAGTTGAGGAACTGTCAGCGTTACAGAACTTCACAGGTAGCGCTAGTATTTCGACCTCTAGGTATTCCTGAGTTAATAAACATTATTAAATAAAGAATTTTATATAAACCTTCATTTTGAGGCCACACCCACTTCAGATTTAACTCTGAATACATTTACCATTGTAATACACACCTAGTCTGCAAAAAAGTAACCCCTATAACAGTTGTTTGCCCCTGTTTGTTAACATCACTTGCCCCTGACTGAAATTATAAACCACAGCAGTAGACAAATGTGTGTGCGCGTGTGAAATCTGGTTAATCTGTGAATCAAGAATTCTAAAAACACAAAGACTAACACTTCTTATTAATTATTGAATTCTTGGAAAGTTATTACACAACTACATCCCTTATTCCAGTCTTTTTGTGAATACACCTAGCCTTAAAAAACACATCACACACAGTGATTATCTGAAAATGTAGTAAAGTTTAATTAGAAGAAATCCAGTGGATACACATGAAATCAAAAATAAATATATACAAGCGAGCAGGCAACTTTGAAGCAGAAATATGCGACGTTCTTGCTCAAGACAGCTAAAACAATACACCGACATACAGTTTGTAGTTGCATTCGTTTTATTAACACTTAAAGCTTTATCTTTGATTTATTGCTCCAGTAAAGCAGACTGATACAGTCAGCAGGAGTCTCCGTGGGAGAAGGGGTGTAACAGGTGATCAGAGGTTCACTTTTCACTCTCTTTCCTAAGTGCGGTGAAAAACGGGTGTTCGATGGCCTCCTTCAGGGTGATGCGCTTGGGCACATCATACTCCATCATCTTCTGGAGCAGGTCAAACAGCTGCTCATGTTCTGAGCTCTTAGAGAACATGTATTGCTGGAAGAGCGGTCAAGACAAACAATGAAATCAATACATTTACGCTTTATTATCTGTCCTGAAATCATTTTTTATGAAAAGCTGCAGAATTTTAAGTCAGCGTTACCTTGAGAGGCTTGCAGTGCCTCCTCACGTATCTCCCAGATGAGCTGTACTCATCCCAGTCCAGCTTGCCATGATGAACATAGTGCTGTTTCCTACAACCAAAGCACACATGTACCCAAGCGTCATGATTACTGCACCGTAACAACCACGAGCAAATGCAACTTACTGTCGGAACAAGCTTAGCATCCATGGGACAGTGTGGATATCCGATCATGTGATGTTACAGGGAGAATGAGGATCAAGTCAAGTATTTATTTAGATCCGATACATAGCTGTTTTGCCCGCACTATAGCTATGACACCACCTCATCCAATTAGAGTTTTTGAATTATAGACGCAACATTTTTCAATAAACACACATCCATATACATATAGATTACATGAACAAGGTGCTTCAGACTTTACGGACATCTCATTACTGCATGGAAAATGATTTATAAAAAGACAAATGAAACAGGACGAAGACTTGGTCCACCCTGTGCTTGTGATGTTTTTTTGTATGCCTGCATTTAATCAATCTTCTAGTCACACATGCTGTAGCTAGCGAATTAGTCTCAGCATCAGATGTTGCGCTGACAACCCAGTGAATTTTTGATATACTATTCTGGACACAAGCTTCAGAATCTTAAGCTTTTTGGAGCAAGACACTACAGTTATTGGATTGAAAAAAAATAAAAATAAAAAATCACATCTTTAAAAGTTATTCCAAAATGTTGTTTGAGTGATTGGTTGTTTGGTGAAAGTAATGCCAGTAATGAAATGAATCAGTCTTTAGTGAAAGCTGGAGGTCAGGTTTGTGAGACTAATAGCCACTACACAGCTAGGTACAACAATGCGCATGTTTAATCTCGTTTTCATCACTCTACCTCGTTTGCTGGAGCATGTGTGCCGGTATTGGCCCTAGAACCCTCTCCATCATGGCAAGATGCTCTCTGCTGTCATGAGTCTGTAACAAATGTAACAGTATCGATAAAGGTGCGGTTCATGTGGCCTGTGGTTCAGGATAAGCATATTGAGAAGTTCTGAAGATTTGTGTTGTCTCACTTACCTGAAACAGCGTTAATCCCAAATAGTACTCAATCAGAATGCAGCCCAAACTCCAAACATCACACGCCTGATTCCAGCCCAGCTCTGGCAACAAAGACCAAATTAAAAAGAGTGTCTAATTCTGCATTTGTATCGATGCTCATCTTGAGAAGAAATTCGGTAACAGAAGGAGCTCCTTACCTAACACAACCTCAGGGGCTCTGTAGTGACGCGTCGACACCACTGAAGTATGGTGCTCATGGTCATACGTAGCATTGCCAAAGTCCACAACCTTCACGTTGACGTTCTTCAGCATCCTCTCATCCCGTTTCTGCAGAAGGAAACACTTTAGCAAGGCCCAATATCCTAATTTCTGGAATTTACCAGATGATCAAATGTTAAAAGTTCAGTATTGCCCGTCAGCTTTACTCACCAACTTGGCATTGTATTCTACGTCACAGTCGGAATCCACAAACAAAATGTTTTCAGGTTTCAAGTCAGTGTGTGTTAGCTTATTCTGATGAAGAACTGAAAGAGAACGTAGACGGAGCATAATCAACAACACCCTGATTAAATATTAAACCACAGAAGAAAGGACACTACATGTCAAGTGTTCTGTGCGGTTATTGCTTTTACTTCAACAGTTTGTGAAACACTGATATTGCCAAAGAATCAAATGCAAAACGGTGGCATGTACTCACAGTGTACAGCTCTGAAGATCTGATCTGCCATGTGTCTGATCTGGTCAACAGTGAAGGGCATGTAGTCATTCTCCTTCAGGAAGTCATATGTGCTCAGTCCCAACAACTCGAACACGATGCAGATGTGACCGTGGTAGTCAAACCAGTCCAGCATCTGCACACACGCACTAAAATGCACAAAACGCTGTTTTGTGTGTTCTGTGAAACTATTTTATTCAGATAACATCCGGTAAACAACTCACAAGTGATTTTCACAGTCCAACTCGTTCATCTGTTTCAGCACGTCCACTTCGATAAGAGCTGCCTCGCGATAGCGCTCCTGATTTTTGATGATCTTCAGGGCCACCCTGATACCATCTCTGCCAAAACAGCCATAAAAGACGAGTGAAAACTGATAGCGTGTGCCACTCGTACGGAATAATCATGCTTTCTGTTCGGACACACCAAGTGAGAGATAGAGAGAGCGCTTACTTAGTGTGGTCTATACACTCCAATACTTTTCCAAAGGCTCCTTCACCTAGAGTGCTTACAATCTCATCTAAAAAATAATGATGATAAAGACAATGTAGTCAGCAGAGCTTATAGATGACATGGGGGGAAAAAAGAGACCTAAGTTTTAAGTAGACCTAACAATGCTGGGCATACACGACGGAAAAGAGGATCGAACACCCAAGCTCATCTTTTCTGTTACAAGATTTGTTGTATTTTTGGCATAATGGCGCACAGATCATAACGATTAGCCTTGTATGATGATAATCAGATTTTTCAATTCTACAGTAGTTGTCAGTTGCTTAAAGTATCGAAAGCCCTCCGCAAAGATTAAACAGTACCGTTTTGCACTGTTAGATATTACTGTTTACTGTGGACAAATTCTGATTAAGCTTAAACTTTTGTCAAAATTTGCTTCCATTTTGGACTATTTTCAGAAAGCGCACGTCAGGGAAGAAACGACGCTAAAATCCTGCAGCGCATGTCTGTAATAAGTGATTTCTCTTACGGTTTATACTTCGAGAACTGTTTTAAACACCCAGCAAGGTACCTCATTAGGTTAGATTTAAAATGTTCCAGCTACGCTTCCAAAAAAAATAAAATAAAATAAAAATAAAAATAAAAATAAAAATAAATAATAATAAAAAAAAAAATTTAAAAAACCCCACCCCACTACCCCAACCCATCTCCCAAATACTAGACACAGAACAGACAGAGAAAGATACGTGTTCTGTACATCTTGCTCTTAGCACTTGTCCATTGTGATAGATCAGGTGACCCTCATCATCATCCTCAAAACTTCTGGTTCTTTTCCTGCGATGACTTTTCTGGAACAGGAGGTCATTGACGTTCATGGACACCAGCATCACCACCATCACCATCATCATCATCATCATCATGCACCAGTCAGAACCAGGCCCGAACATGTCATTCATTCATTCAGCAAGGAGGGTTGGTGAAGGTGAGGGAGGGAATGAGACGCGTTCGGAAGCCCACAGCAGGCCACGGCAGCAGCAGCAGCAATTTCAAATTCAGTCCCGAGAAAACGGCACAGGGCCAACATAGTGCGTGTTACAGAAGAAAGACATGGCAACAACATTTTCAGACATGAGACTTGGAGTAATAAAACAATACACATTGGACTATTTCACTATTCCACTCTAAATTTACACCGAGTTTCCCCAAAAGCAACACTTTTTGGGAAACTGGACCCTGACTCACATAAGCCTAGGACTTCCGTGACATAAAAAAAAAAAAATCAATCTTAGGATTTAAAAAATATATGCTAATTTTACAGTCATGATGGACCAAGGTGACATTCCTTTAAAATACAAAGCAAATGACAGAAAGCACTCACTGTTTCAAAACCCAGCTAAAAAGTCAAGCGTGATGAGTGTGTTTACCGAGTGTGAACGGCTGTTGTGGTGCTTAGGGCGCTGCTGCTCTTTGCTACTGCATCGAGCCAGGGATTTGCTGTAGTGGTGCCAATGCCGGTCTCTGTCCCTGTCCTGCTCCTTGCCAGGAACAGCTCGATCAGTCGCTCTCTTCTTGACACCGGGCTCTGCTGCCTTGCGCTCCGTGTACTCCAGCCCCCTAGTGCTCTTGTTGCACCTGTAGAAACAATACAATCCACAGTCATGGGAAAAATACAAAACACTCCGTACCGCCTTCGCCTGGATGATCTGCAAAGCAGCCATCTGTGGACAGAGCGTTCTCTCTCTACCGAGTTGTCTCTACCTCAAAACATAAGTGCACGTCTCTCTGTTCAGTGCAATTAATTACTTCTTTCAGCAAGCATGTGAGAAATGTGCCATCTTGCCCTGACCGACGTCAAAAAGCATCGAGTGTCTTTCCAGAAGGGAGGGACCCTCAACAGAGGCTAAACTTAGAGCGGGCCCTAGAGACACCTCCCGAGGGAATGTACACGTCTCCCCTTTTACACATAGCTCGAGGAAAGCCATGTTTTAACGTGTCGATGTTGTAACAGTACAGCCTTAAACAGGATGCCTCAGCTCCCTTTATGGCATCACGCATACGTCTAATTTGAGTGCACGAAGCACTGAATTCATCTGGTTAACCTACAGGAGTGGGTTGAGTCTCTCAGCCTCTCATAACGAGATGATTTGATTTACTTTCCAAAATCAGCACAACAAAAGATCACACAGAAAAGGTTTCTATGTGCATTAATAATGTCTTATGTGTCACATCAGACACCATCAAATTTCAAGAAACCCAACGAAAGACTCAGATTTTAGTTCAATAATCTGGTTATTCAGCAAATGTAAAATGTTAATCTAATGTTAATGCTCTATTCAAATGAACTCAGATGTGTACAATCAAATTGTATCCAAAGTCAGATTGTTGCGCGTCACGTTCGGCAGGCGAGTTTGGAACAGATCAGAAATTTACAAACTCAAGTTTCTGTTTAAAGCATTTGATGATCCATTTAGGGACCAATTACATCTGCCCAAAGCATTTCACCTCACACCTCTGCTTAATCAGAATTCAGTATCAGATTATAAATCCAAGTTGAAGAGAAGATTTCACTCTGGGGAGATAATTAGCAGCAAATGAAAGAGCGCTCACTCACATGATTCTCTGAACCGTCAGCAACAGTTCATTTTGGCAAAAGCCTTATTACTTAACATTTATCATAAGGACAGTACTTTACTTAAGTACCAGAGTAGACGCCAAAGTATTTTGCCATGTAATATAACAAAACTAAAGATACGTGATGTAGAATCACAAGTATAGCCTCTTGTTAAAAGGTTATAAATAAGTAAGGATTAAACCACAACTGGGAAAATAATCAACAACAAGGTGATTTTGCAAAGATTTAGTTGATTATGTTACTATCTAAAGAGGGTTTTTTTTTTATTCCTCTTAAACCAGAGGAATTTGGCAAATATACAATATTTGACTAAATATAAATATAGACTGACAGACTATCCATTTATAGTTTTCTTGAATAGGTTGTGTTACATGTCTTGTCTTGTCTCCCGAACAAAACACAGCAAGAATATATGGCACTTTGATTACCTAATCTAACATAGTGACCACTGTGAAAAACAAAAACATCATGTACTTTGATCCTGGCATTATCAAGGGAAAAAACCTAACCCCTAATGAGAAGTAGATCATGTACACTACCAGTCAAAAGCTTGGACACACCTTCTAATGCAATGTTTTTTACTTTATTTTTATTACTTAAAAGTCACTTCATGTATTAAAGTGATGATGGACTGTTGTTTCTCTTTACTTAGTTGTTGACATAATATGGATTACTACAGTTGTTCAATAGGGCTGTTATAAAAAATACTGTATTTTTTACCATTTACTATTTACTGTATGTCTCAAACGCATTAAGAAGGCAAGAAATTGCACTAATAAGCTTTTAACGAGGCGCACCTGTTCACTGAAAAGCATTCCAGGTGACGACTTCATGCAGCTGGGTAAGATAATGCCCACAATATCATCAAGCTACATGGGGGCGACTTTGAAGAATCTAAAACATGAAACATATTTTGTTTGTTTACTATATAATTCAGTATATGTGTTGCTTCGTAGTTTGAGGTATCCAGTATTGTTTTACAATGTAGAAAACAAACAAAAAAGAAAAACCTATGAAAGAGAAGGCGTGTCCAAACTTTTGACTGGTGGTGTATACGGTGTACACCATTCCATGTTTGGAGTACCTTTCGTACGTTCTGTAATGGTGGTACCGTCCTGGTCTCCGGTCTCCCTCACTGCTGCGCGAGTCCCTCTTTGGGCGCTTGTGAACCTCCAGACTCCTGTCTTTGTCTTCCTTCCAGTTCCACTCCTCAGTCCTCCGTCCATCAGGACGGCGCATCCGCTTCGAGCGTCGCATGTGTCCTGCCAAAAGAGGGAACGTGATACTAAATTTTACAATAAGCATCTCTACACCAAAGCCACACCTTGTCAAAAGCAAGGCTATAAAAACCCCAAACCAAATGACCAGTGTCTGAGATTAAATTTCAAGAGTTGACTGATGACTTGAAGGCTACAGATCATAGCTCTGACCTACTCTTATAAGCCTGCCTACTTTCTGAGCAACTCTTAACTCAATAAGCTGATAGAATAAATGATAAATAAATAATAAAATTAATAAATAAATCAGATTTTTTTTTAGGAACTATTTCTTCTTCACCTGGGTGACTTAGTTATTACTTAAAAAACTAATTAAATTAAAAATGATTCATGTCTTCATATTTATAACATACACAGACCACTTCCGGTGTGTGTATTATTAATTATTGCGCAAACTCCTGTATCACAAGCAGTGATTTAACATAATCAGAATTCGAGCTAGCAAACAATTAGCTGTGATTCAAGCCAGCTATGTATTAGTACGAAAACTAGTGTACACCCTTTTTACTTGAGTTACACACGAAAACATTGCTCGTTTTAGTACTTACATACATTTTTAGCTAGTTAGAAGTTTGCTAGCTTAGCTTGTCTGAAGCAACACCGGTAGCCGGTTGCTAGCCGGTTAGCTTTAGCGCCCTGGTTTGCTCCCAGAGCTAACGAGCAAATAAATAAACGTACAAAATAAAGTGTAACGTTACCTCAACTTAAAATATCCCCAACTCAAACAAGAGTTTATGACAAGTCGTGAAAGGAGACACGGAACTCGTCGCAACGAAACGCAAACCTTTACAGCCTGTAATGATTTTGGGTGAAATCCAAATAGCGCCTCATTATAGCATCAAGTGCACTAGGTAGGGAGTACAAACCTTTATTTCCAACTCCACGTAGTGCACGTATATAGGGCAGGCCGGGTCATTCTGCACTCAGCCTTCGTTTGACTTCCTTTATCGCAAATGGGACAAATGTGAACAAGCAGCAGGTTGTGAAGACGTCAAAACATTTAGTTTTTAGCTATATTTATTGTAATACTCTTTACAACATGTGTGTTAATGAGCTCCTCGCATGATTCTTCACTTCTGTGGTGGCGACACATAAACCTTGGTGTTGAGTAATCACATTAAATCACCACCTGATATGTAACAGTTCTTTGGGTTTGACTCATGTGACCAGCTGGTCAAGTTCACTTGTAAGCTACGTGTGTAATTTATGTATTATTTTACTGTTTTATTACATGGATAAGGTCAAGCTATGTGTAATAAGTAATTATTTAACTAATGGTGAGATTAAGCGAATTAACAACCAAACCATTTTTGATAACCTTTCTTACCCATCTTTACCATAGGTCAGTAATTCTGAATATGACTTTAACTAGTCTTTTTTTTTTTAATATTGAGATTAATGAGCTGTAATTAATTTTAAAATTGGAAATGCAAAATTTTGAGCTCCTTATGGGACGGACCGTGCGCATCATGTGGTCTCAGAGAGCTTCTTCTTTGAGGAACAGCAGCATCGGAAAGCTGTTCATCAAGAACCTGGACAAGCTGATTGGTAGCATGGCCATTTTTGAAACCTTCTTGGTATTTGGGAAATTTGAGGTGAATAGCATCTGTGCAGCATGATTATTAGATATATATCTATTTTTGTAATACTAAAGTCCTGTATTAGCTCTGTTCAATATAAATAGTGAGCTTTGAAAGGATGTGTCTCTCTTGAGGGTTATAGATAATGAGAAGGGGTTGAAAACATTTGGCACATTGAGTCTTGCAGACTGAGAAGCTCAGTGGCTAGCTTTACATTTGCTTTTTTGTGCAATATAAAGGTTCTGTTTTGTCATATGAGGGCATTTCAGTCAGCACCAGGTTGTAATTTTGGTGGTATAGGAATAAAGATTAACAGCATCCAATCATCTACATGTTGATATCCGCTCCGGTAAACGACCAGACCCAGATGGCGTTTGACTGTCAAACTCATATATGCACACACAAAAAAGTTTGGGATGTGTTTCCTTGTGTAGACTGAAAACTTCTACAATCACCTACTTCCAACTCCTCTTGCTTTTGTTACAATATAATAGTGCACAGAAAAAGTCTGGCACCTGAGCCCCCCCCATGTTACATTATTTGGATGGCTGGGATCATTTGTTATATCCCTTCTCTCTCTCCGGTTGAGGAAATCCACCTGCTTCTGGCTAATAAGATCAAATGGGTGCTTTTGGAGGGCGAGAACAATTATGAGATCATGAACATGAACATTAGAAATCCTGTTTTATGATAAGTTTGTGTGGATTACACAAAATTATCAGTATTAATTTTGGGAATTATTTGTCAAGTGGTTGTAGTAACTAATGTATATTCAAGCAGTATACCAAGTGCTTCATATCTGACTTGTAAAATATTTTGACACTGAAATGATAATTTAGTTTTGGCTAGGTAGAGACCAAACCGCACCCAGTGAGTCCTCATTTACATACATTCACAGTCACAGTTCACTCCCCTATTCACTCTTTATGTGCAAGGCCCTTTCATTTAAATGTGATATATATGTTTTGTGTGTAGGTGGATGAAATCGACGCTCTCTTGAAGGAGAGAGAAGATGGTCACGAGCCGGTGAGGCTCTTTAATGAAAACTGGATTATGTGATACACAACAATAAATTATTTATATTTAGATTTATCGTCACATCACAGTTTACACAGAGATAAGCAGTTCCTTTAACAAAGCAGTCTCACACACACCCACAACCAAACACATACACACAAATCCTGGCTGTAAAACACAAATACACTGTGTAGACTAAAACCACTCTGGATTTCTCTTTCAGGAAACAAAAGATAAACACTGCAACCAATAATGCACATACTATAAAGTGGCCTGGGTCTTAATTATTGTAATTTTAATTAGAATTTAAAGAGAAACCTGTAAATGTATTAACTCCACATATTAAATATCAACTGAGAAGAATATTAGTACTTGACTGTGGTTTATATGCTTGAAAGAGGGAAATGTAAATTTAGTGAATATTTTCCTCAATCCAGCCACAAATTAGCACCATGAGGTCAAAACCTCATACTGATAAGGAAATGAAGTTGTAAATGGCTGAGTAAGCTGAAGAATGGAGCTCCAGCTGTTGCAGGATTTTCAGCAGGAACTGCTCTACTCCAGCCAGGAACACATCACATTGGCATCATTTGACATGACTGCTAAAACTTCATCAGAAACATAAATATTTGGAAATATTTTTGAAACAGTGTCTTGACAAATCTGAGAATAACTTCTATAATAAACCACGAGGACCCTAGTTATCTTTGTCTCAGAAATCTGATATGATCTTAAATCTAAATGTACAAAAAATTGAATCAAATCTTAGTAGGACTTTGCTTGCTAAATGAAATAAACAATTTTAAATGAAATAGACCATTATTGTTTAACTGGTGGAGTACTTTTTAAATAACACAACTTCTTAAGCCAAGGGTGTCCAAAGTCTGTTCCCAAATCTGGCCAAATGCAGCCCACGGACAGATGTTAATAGGCCTGTGTCTTCTGTGTTAGAATGTACGATGGGTAGGTCAACATGTTGCAATTTTTCCTTTCACCTGATGGTGGCAGCACACTGTGTTAACACAGTTAGCTACGATTCAAGAGCCTTTGTTTCTCTCGCCCTGTTTACACTTGGTTTTATAGTGCGTCTTTGGCGATTATCTAACAGGTGGACAGCCGAGACACATCACCGTTCACACCTGCGGCTATCATGTGTCTACAAGGTGTCGGCTGACCACTTGTGGTCAGATTTCGTTACTGCCAACGTCACTTCCGCTTGAAGGTCAAAGGGTCATTTTCTAGATTTAATCTGGAAAAAAAAAAGTAGATTTAAACAACCTAAGCAATTAGAAATATGCGGTATTTTACCTGTTATTTGAAACAGCTGTAGGATTAATGCATGCATTATCTTTATTAAATAAACAAAAATAACTTATAATTTTGATTGTAAGGTGAATTCTTCTCTCGTCCCCAGGGTTTACTGGGATTTGCCCTGGATTCCTCATGAACCTGACCAGGATAAAGTGGTTACTGAAAATGAATGAATGAATATTTAACTATATCAGGAGTCTATAGTACCTAGAAAAACAGGTTTAAGTATATCCAGTATGTACCTAGGAAAGGTTTGTTGCTATCTGTTACTTGCAGCATGCTCTTTATGTTACTTTTCAAAAAGTTTATACCCCTGTAGTTTCCCCCATATTTTTGGTAAACGGATTCATTGTTCCTGACATACCATGATCGTTTCAGCCACTTGTGATAATTAGCTTTTGTGGAACCGTAACTCTTCAAAGCATGGTGATAAAACCCTCCATATGCAGACGTTCTTCTGTCACATATGATGACATCATCATGATATGTGTCTCAGGGCCAGTAATACATATGATTAGTCATTTTAGTCTGACAGTGGTCCAGCAATGAGCAAGTAAAATGTGTGTGTATGTGTGTTAGGCTAGGGTGAGTCACTTCTGTTTAATTCAGCACTCAGATGCAGTTTTGGGTAGGGGTGTGTCATGTGGCAATAGTATAACGTCAGTGCTTCAAGACATTTTTACAACGTACATTACATACACCATGATGTTTAGGATGGCTGAGTGCCAGGATTAACAGTAATGCCTCATTTGGGCCAAATTGTTGGAAACAAGCAGTACAGTACATCTTTGTATGATGTAGCATTACAGTTTTCCTTCACTGGAACTAAGAGTCGCAAACTCTCCAGCATGACCACCAACCCAATGCTCTTGTGCATAAAGTGAGCTCCATGAAGACAAGCTTTGTCAAAGATGGAAAAGTAGAAGAACTTAAGTGTCCTCATGAACCTTCCTTCATTGCTTCTGTACAAACAGCTCAGAGTACAAACAGAAAAGTCACCAATGTTACGTCCATTGCAGAGTCCTTCGTTCTGATGGTGCACAGACACAACGATCAGCCCATTTCCTCTTGGTTTCCCTGATGTACTACTGACCCCATTACAGTAATGCATTAGGAGTGATGAGTGATCAGTTACATGTGATTTTAGCAACTGTGTAAATAAATCTCTGTGTTAAACATCTTGAATGGTTGGAATGAATTTCATGTTTCGACAACACTTCATGGATTTACATCATCAATCATTCCGGATATTAACTTGTTCCAGTTCTAACAGCTTTAGAAGCACTTTGCTTCTTGCACAGCTTTATCCTGTTTCTCTGTAATGCATGACTTTTATTACTAAAACTACAGTGCAGTTACCATCACTCTCTCTCTTTCAATTTTATCTACACAAATTAATAATTTAATAAGTAAAAAAAAAAGGGCAAAGGAAGAAGAAACACTGGTATAAATATACATTTAAACAAATAAAAACATCAAATCAGCTGTATGTTACAAGAAAACACTGTAAAGCTCTTACTGGTTATCAAACATGCAGTCAAAGCTATAATTTCCATTCATACATCATTAGTTTAGAGGATAATGACAAACTCATGCAAAGAGTTTTATGTACAATTCAAAAAGAGAATCGTGCACAATTAAACAGCAGAGCATGCATGAAAACAGTAACGAAATCCGTATTTATTACCTCTGTGTGCAGCAAATCCAAATCAAACCAGTTGGTTATCTTCCCTGCTATGCTATCTCTCAGGCTGTAGAGGGCAGAAGCAGTATTGCTTTGTGTGAGAGAGGAGAATGTTTTAGTATGGGCCATAAAACAGCAGGATTCAGAAATTCTGGACATGAACTACTTTTTGTTTTATGTGTTTCCATAATTCCTTTACAGGTGGTTGTTTCATTAGAGAAAAGTGAAGCAAAGCCTGTTTCAGTTCACACCACCGGTCTCCTACAGTGGCACTTTCAATTTCCCAGACTGACATGTCATGAAAAAGGAGGCATGATGAAGTGTGTGGGTGTGTGTTTGCTAGAAAAGTAGCAGGCCTGTGTGTTTGTGTGGTTTAATTTTCCGAAGAGCCTCAGCCTGAGCACATGAATGGCATGAGTCAGGCATATTGACACAATAGAAGATGAAAGCTTTCAGTATTAATTGAAATTGCCTCTTTAGTGGCTGCTCGAGTGAATCTCACAAAGGGCTACAGGACACACTATCCTCAAGTTGCACTTTGCATTGACAGTCCATCAATGTCTCGACAGGTGATTTGACTCTATATTTTGTTTAGGTAAACAGGTGGTACATGTTTTGAGCAGGAAGATGGAGCGTGCTGAGCTCGGGATGCATATGGGTGAAATCCGAGCCAAATCTGATATGATGAGTTTTGCAATCGGGAAATATGAAAACTGAAAATCTTAAACCACTTGCTGCTTGTTACTCAAGTACCTTGCATATACTGATGGGTAGGCTACACGGTGGTGTAACAAGTAACGTTGCTGGCAGGGTCTCCGATTTAATCCTGATTAATTACTGGCTTTTGTTTGTGTAGGCTTCCCTACGGATTCTCCGGTTTCCTCCCATTGTCCAAAAACAGGCAGGTAGACGGATTGGCTTTACTAAATTGCCCCAAGGTGTGAATGAGTGTATGAATGGTGCCAAGCAATGGACCGGCCACCCATCCAGCGTGACGTCTCCCAAACAATATTTACAGGATTAGCTACAGATGCATCACAACCCAGGCCAGGGTAAAGCGGGAATGAATATTGATGGGTATCACCAACAACCCTTTTACTAATAATGTCAACTTTAAGAAAAAACTGTATGGTTTTGCAATTGCAATGGTGTCCATTTCCCTTCCTTGACTTCTTTAGAAAAGACACATCAATGAGGATTTGGACATCAACTGTGAAATGCCATAGTGGCATTCACAACAAATCAGTCCATCTAAAGCTCCTAGATTTGATGGCATGTGTAAAGTCTAGTCAGTCAGACCATTCCTTCTTCCAAATGAAGTGAGCCTCTTTCATCAGGATCAATACATCCACAACATCCCTGCCAGGCCAGGGAACATAAATCTCATCTATGAACAGAAAGGGAGAGAGAAGAAGGGAGTGAGAGAGATAGGCAGGATGGAAAACAGTCAGGAGAGGGAGAGCGAGAAAGGAGAGAGTCTCTCCTCTTAGCGTAATGGAGAACGGTTCAAAAGTTTAACGTGCTGGCCACCCGCTCCTGTCTTTATAACCTCTTTGAGTCATTGCGTGCGGGTGAGGGCCGATCATGTCGATGGCCATTAAACCAAATGCTGGGTGGCGGCTTGGGGAGGGGGGTGCAGGGAGGTGGATGCATTAGGGAAATTGGTCCTGCTAGCCTGAAATGCCGTACTGTACCAAAGTAATTATAGCTGCTGAAGGGATGCTGAGGCCAGACTTTGGCTTAGGGAGTGTGTGTGCGTATGTATTCTGCAGAGACGGAGCCCGCCCCACCCTCGTATCTCCCCCAGCACTGACTGCAAAAGGGGTAGAGCTGGATCTTTATTGATGGGATGGATGGGGAGGGAGACGTGGGGAATTAGACGGATGGAGCGGCACTTGAGCCGAACCATGGCAGTGCCGGGGAGTCCGTGCTCACGAACACCACTGGCATGGCCAGGCTTCATTCGCCAACAACTCCATTGCTGACATGTAGAGAATGATAAATACCAAGAGAGGACTAGGAATCGGGCAAAGCTAGGGCGCTGCATGAGAAAGACACCTGCAGCATGGGACTCACCTGTTTCAAGTCTTGGAAGTTTGACAGCGTCACACAGAAAGGTGAGTGCGCCTACTTCATGCATCTTTTGCTACATCCATCATGGTGGTTGGTTTGGACTGGATGGATGGATTACGATGGACAGCGACCTTGAGCATAGAAATGCACTGCCTGTTGTCTTTGAGAGGTCACAGCTGCTGAAACAGGCCTTATTGCATTAGGTTGCGATTACTTAGATACTACACTAACTTACTAACTAACTAAATAAATAATATCACTTCCAGAGATTGATAAATAAACTGATCTCAATACCTACGAAGCTTGGACGTGGTGTGAGCTTTGACCTATTTATTTGGTTTGCATAATACTGCAGAGCACTTAGACAATAGCGACTTGTCTATCACTTTAAGTGGTCTTATCAATTCGGTCTAGATCAGTATTGGCAGTTTCAGAGACACTCTGCATACAGTTCTTTGGCTGAACCCTGATTCTTATTCTGTTTGATGGCTCACAGACACGAAAGCTCATGAAGAAGGATCCAAAGTGGCGTTAACACTTCGGTGATTTGTGGTTTTATGGATGCCTGAGGGACAGCTATAGTGTTGCTGAAGACGCCACTTACTACAATGAACTGGAGGACATTTGGCAAATTCTATACACTAAAGCACTCAGTAGTAGTATATGGAAAAGGAAGTGAGATGTTTGATAAAACTCTTTAAAAATAGGTTCCACTCTCTCTCCAAAAATTAAGGTGGATTGGTTCCATCCAGGATTTTGAGTAATGTTGTCATACATGTTGTACAATAGAACCTGGTTAAAATTACTGCTTTAAATGACACACTTTTCAGTAAAAGAGTTGTTGTCACAGTTAAAGTAACATTATTCAACAATACTTTTAATAATAATCACAAGAATAAATTACTATGATTTTATCAATAATTATAATATTTGTGTGAAGTATATTCATACTAGGGTGGCACGGTGGTGCAGTGATTAGCACTGTCGCCTCGCTGTTTCCTCCCTCAGCCCAAAGACATGCAGATTAGGTCAACTGGCTACTCGAAATTGCCCATAAGTGTGAATGAATGTGAATGGTTGTTCGTCTCTGTGTTAGCCTTGCGATAAGATTGGTGACCTGCACAAGGTATCCCTCACCTCTCACTCGAAGTCAGCTGTGGTTGGCTCCAGCATCCCTGCTACCCTTATTGGATAAGCAGTATAGATAATAGATGGATGGGTGGGTATTCATGCTTATAAATGCTTAAAATATAGATGCATTTAAAAAAAAAAAAAAACTTTTATACCATGAGAATGTTTATTATACCAGAAGTTAATGCATAACATGCTGCAACTTAATATACTTAAAATAAGCATGTTTAAATGTTTAAAAAATAATAATTATATATATTACACTTTTTGTTTCGGTGTTCATTTAAAACCTGCAATGCCCTGTGATGGACTGGTGTCCCTTCCAAAGTGTGTTCCCACCCTGTTCCATGCGTTCCCGGGATAGACTCCGGCACCGCCATGACCCTGACCAGGATTAAGCGCTTAATGAAGATGAATGAATGATTTCATACCCTGATTTCTAGTATACCCTTGGCAGCATACTTTTGTGTAATAAGTATAGACCATCTAGCAATAGATTATAAAAGATGGTTTTCAATTCCTACTCAAAACGAATAAGAAAAAGAAATCAGTTCTGAGATTCTGTGTAGCAACAGGGGTTTCTTTTTCCAGAGTTCCGAGTAGAATGCTTTTAGGAAGATAAGGACCCTTGAGGAGCCTTTCACTACATACTTTAATTTCTTCTATTTATTTGTTTACCTATTCATTTTAGCCTGGTTATAGAAAACTTAGTAACAGACTTTAAGCATTTAGTAAAATGATATCAAACATTTCTTACATAAATACACTGATATATAATTCTTTCGTTCCAAATGATTAAATAAGCGATTGGTTTACACAGGCAAAACATTACACTGGGATAAGAACACTTATACCTGTTACAGTGTAGGATCATAAATTTGTCATTTCCCAAGCAGTTCAGCAAGCACTTTGTGACTGTATGTTCAAATTCACCATTCTAATAAAATACTGTACTAAAATCATTTCCACTTCCTTGTCATCATGCCTACTTATGAGTTACAGGATTCATTACAAACCACATTGAGCTTCCACATGCCATCAAGTAAACATGCCATATAGGAGCGCTGTATGTGTGTATGATTCCTGACCACTTACTGCTCTGATTTATCTTGAACGTGTACAGATAGAGACAACAGCTCATATTTGTCCAAGCTCAAAGTACGTTTATCAAGCTTAAGCCCTTCGTCAGGGGCAATTTCTGACTGCTGCTGTTGGATAGCTATTTTTAGTCACCTGATTGGTCTCAACCCCAGTGCTGCCTCTGATACACTCAAACCAGAGTCATTACTATGCTGAGAGGGGTTTACAACCCAAATAATATCTACATAGCAGTGGTGCTTTCTTATTACTGACACAGTTGCAATAGATGAGTTAAAGTGGGTAATTATATAGGTATAAAATGCACCTACAGGGTAAGTATACCTAATAAACTGGTATCTTAGCCAGTCATACTTAACCAGTATAACCATGTTCAGCCAGCAATATAGCCATATGTTATGCAGTGCCCTTATAGGAATTATATTTTTTATCATTTTTATTCTGACAATTTCTGTCAGAATGCTTTTTGTAATTTTTGGCAAATTTCTCAGCTTTCAATAAAGTTCCAAAGAGGTTTATAGGAAATATTTTAGAAAATAGAAAATGTTTTAACCACCAACAGCTGAACAATCTGTAATATTGACCACCAACAGCCAACCAATCAGAACAAGGATGAGTCTATACTTCCCCGTTAATCATCATTTCAGGGTGATCTCGCCATCTTAGCATGATGTATGAATGTATTCCGGGGGCGTAGTGCTTTTTCTGTGTGAGTGATGAATTTTGAGTTTTCAAACAGATGGCTTCTGGTAGTAATGGCTTAGTTGCATTAAACTATGCACTGTTTTTATATTATTCTGACGATTGACAGTATGCCAGAATAATTACAAATGTAGGATCGAAGCCCAAGCTACATCTCTGTACCGTCTCTTACAATTTAGTGAACGCAAATCTTTAAATAGGATCTATATGCGGGTATACAGTAATGTAATGCTTAAAATGGTATTCAGTCTGTATAAAGCACTAATAACATGTTACAAGTGTTTATACAACAATGCCACCATTTATTAAATAATATATCAGCACTTTGTAACAGTCAGAGCTAAAACTATTCCCGAAGCATAAAGAGGGAGGATTTGATGTTTGTCTGTCTTATTAACTTCAAAAGAAAGTGAAAGAACAACCGTTTATAGCTGGCATGGTAAAAATGATAACAGGAACTAACTTGTTTTATGTACGTTATATAACTATAAACAAATAGAAACTGGGTGTCATTCTATAATAAATTCGAAATGGTTTGCAATTTCAAATTGAAGTTGTATAAGAGGAATAAATCACTACAGGACATGCTGTTAATGGTAAATAATTAGCTTCAATGCGGTGAAAGGTTCCACCTTGCATCAGGCTGCATCATTGATTATTTTCCAATAACAGACAAGCTGCACTTATTTGCACTTCAGTGAAGCTTCATAAAGTTTACATACAACAGATATTTTGTTTTCACCTGTCAAAAAAAAAATGTAAAATAATAAAATAATTCTAAAAATATGATAATATATACTAAACTGTATTGATCCCAAAGGAAATTCCAGAATTCTTGTGTTACTTGTCTTACCATTACTTTACTAATATTTCTTGTTAATGTAAATGACAAGCTAGACAACGCCTTAACGTTTCAATTAACAAATTATATATCAGCAGTTATATTAAATACAATCTCTCCATAATTAACTTACGTTTTCATTCCATATTACCACAATGATAGTTAAGCTCTTTATATCCACCCCAGCAGTAATCTGTACAAATTCTCTTACATTGCTCTAATCCATTTAAGTTAGATTTCCTAACCTCCCTGCCTATGCTCTCTTATCGCTTTATGGCAGAGCAGCTGATAAAGAATTTGGGGCCTCATTTAAAGAATGAGCGAGGGGGGGGATTAAAGCCATCGAGACAGCTACAAATGTTCGCTTACATTAAACTCAATTTAAGCTTGTTGTCCAGTGCAGCAGTCACTCCCTTCAGCCCTTAGGGATGTCCTCTATCTCCTTTTAATATCATTAGGTTATGGTAGGTCTTACTACCCATTCTTGGAACAAAAGGGGTATTGATAAACCACTTAGCTGGTTTTTCCCACTCAATGTAGGTGAAGGAAAGTGTCTCACTGAAATTAATTACCACGCTCTCTCAGCAAATGTGAGTGGAATGTAGAGCACAGTGTAATTGTGGCCAGGACCCATTCTGTGATTAATAGTCTCCTCCCAGGAACGTATGGACGGGGGGAGAAGAAACAGCAAGATTTTTTAAAATTAAATTATAAAAATCAATGCTGTGCTCTTCCGCTTTTGAACTTGAGTCGTACTTAAGGATAAGAAATGGTCACCAATTGTACTCAGGCCATTATCTCGATATGAGACAGGGTGAAAGGACAGCTTGACCGTGACTCGTTGTGGATTTTCTTAATTTAGCTCATTTAACCTGTACTGAGAGAATTCATGTCAGATTTTCAGCTCAGGGAAACAGATCCAGTATGATTAAAGAAAGAGAATATTCCAAGCTTTAAAAGCTGAATTAGTTCCCAAGTCACCATATTGTGCATTATTTAAGGTGCGGCCATTGTGTAGAATTGTAAATTAATTCACTGGATGCATATCGAATCAAACATGTTCATCGAGGGCCCTAGACACAGCAAGTCTATTTTCATGTCACCAACCCGACATCTGGAGGACCAGGACAGTGCAGGAACGCAAAACAGAGATGTTTATGAGTGTGTGGATTTGTCATGTCTGGTTGGTGGGCTGGTATGGAGTGACTGCGGGGGGGGGGAAATCCCAAGCTTAGAGCCTCTTCTTTTCCCTCTCTCTATCGTAATTAATAAGATTTAAAGATTAGATTAGTATTATATGCATGTATGCATATAATAAGATTTTATATGACAAATTCCTCCATGCTAAACATTCCTGTGCCAGAAACAGGAAAAAAATGCTAAATAAACTTCTTGATCCAAAACATTAAAACATCTGGCTGGATGCTTCCTGTTGATTTATTTCCACTTTGGTCAAACTAGTTGATCATGATAAAGGTTATGCTGTTTAATACACCTATGACTCCAATGAACCAGCTTTATGTGTTTCTCTTTCCCCGAATGACCCCCTCCCTTTCTCCCTGACAGGGAACAGAGATGTACTAGTAAGCCCAGGATCATACTTCTTCCTGTCTAACAGCTGTGGTCAAGGAGAGGAATGGCTGAAGAGCCTCAACAAAGGAGTTTGGATACCTTTTACAGGTACTTGTACACAATCTGACATGGACATGTGTCTTGAAAATCCTGCAGGGGTTTCCCTGATGGCATACCTGATAAAAAAACATGATAAGGAGTGTTTGGGCCAAATGTCTACACAGTGTGAAAGCCCATTGTAGGATTCCAGTCATAACACGTTCCATACAGGGACGCGCATCTCCTGACACAATACCCATATTACAAGCATTTCCCAGACATTTCCATTACGTTACACTGTCCTTTGTCTACCGATGCAATTCCAAACTGGTTAAAAAAAAACAGAATTCTGGTTGTCTTTATTTGAGGCAACAAGCATGAAAGTATCTGAACTGGAAGAGGTGGGGAAAGTTCTAGCACTGCCACTTAGGTGAATATAGACTTCACACACTTGAAGCCTCTCACTGCTCGCCAGATATAAACCTCCTGGTATAAACAGATGATTCTGGACTGCAGTTCTTCCACATGCCCTTCATGAACTATTTCAGCTCAAGCTCTGTCCAGGCAGATCAGAGTATAAAATCCCTGTCTGGCCTCCTGGCTTAGAGAGAGAGAGAGAGAGAGAGAGAGAGGAGTTTTGGGAAGCAGTTCAATTTGGCAAAATGCCTAATTCCACCAGAGTTATAGCACACCTCACGTCTCTCAAGTGGGCTGTCAGCTCTCTATCATTCTCTATCACAACACTACTGTTCAGCAATGAAGTGTCATACAACAACACTATCAACGTACCAGTCCAGAATGGACCCTAACGCAAAGGCAACAGCATGCCGTTTGCCAGTGTCGTACAGTCCTAATCATAGAACGTGTCCCAAGTTCTACAATAAGTGTGCAATGCCTGGGGGAGCTTTATAAAGACTGCTGTGCTGCGATTGCTAGCACTGATCACACACTCCCGAGGCCCCATTGCTCATTTCCCAGGAGAGATTTACATTCCCAATGAATTCCCCACATGACCTCATGGCCATAACTGCTCACCAGCCTGGGGCACCTACATTTCATACAAAGATTTCCCTAAAAGATAACACACACACACACACACACTACATGCAAAGCCAGTGTCCTTCGAGCCATTTTGGATTTGACATCAGGGGCTAAGTTTCCCAAACCGGATACAAGCATTAAAAAAGAGTTGAGGGAGTGACCACTGTGGGCCCAAGGAAAGTGATTGGAGAAGGGTAACTATGTTAAGTTAGTAAGCACGAGTGCAGGGGGTGGGGGCCGTCGTGAGACATAGTGACAGAGGAGAGAGGCAAAAATACCTGGCAGAAACAGCGAAACGAGTCTGTAAATGACTACATGTCCTAGCTCATTTCTTTTAGTCAATCTGTGACAGTGGTGTTCAGTGTTAAAGATTCATGGAGAAACTAGAAGATATGGAAAGAGGCAGTCGGTGCCACTTGGCCATGCTCCAAAGAGCCTGCAGTGGGGTAGTTTGATACAGGGGTGAGGAAAGGACAGAGGAGGACAGACATAGAAGGAGAGAGAGTTAGAGTGTGTGTGCAAAGGAAAAGGAAACTATAAGACAGGTAAGGCAAACGAAACAGAGGGCATAAGACTGTGAACATGTGACACGGGGGAGCTGCGAGATTCCAAAGGTATTCTGTGAAGGAGCAGCCTTGAATAATTCTGACAGTGAACTAAGGAGGTGCCAGTTTGCGTCACTGGAAACTCCTTAAGACAATTAGAGCTTCTTTTCTTCAAAGAAAAAAAACAGGTACCGAATTATTACAGACCAAGCTACATGACCTGGGCGTCTGAAAGTGGCTGCAAGGAAGGCTCATCTAGAAAGCAGAAACAGACCGAGTGGATGGCTGGCCCCTTCACTAAAGTTGATTGGGGTTGTGAGGACATGCACTTTAAGAGAGGAGGTGCTGGACGCTCCGCGAAGACTGGACAAGTCTGAGCTGGTGGCACATTCATAAAGAGCTGAAACAGAAACTGCAGCTTTATATGTCTTCCATTGTTCTATTCCATAGCAGAATCATTCATCTGAGACTTGGATGTGGTTTCAAATTTTTCTTCTATAGATGTTCTAAAGATTTTTATTTACAGTGAAACAGCTTGGCTAATTTACTAAAACCTATATGCATGGGACATACTGCAGTGGAACAATGCCTCCTCTTAAAGGATGAGATTTGTTGTCACTGTTGGAATGTTGATATATCTGATTAGCACGCATATTTGAGCCTGAGGGTCAGTGCACATAAACAGGACAAGACAAGGACTGCCTCTTCTCAGCTCCAACGCTAACAGAGCGCTGGAGTTTATCCATTTACCTGCACATGGGAAAGCAGGAGACGAGTGAGAGAGAAGTAGGACACAATATACTAAAAAGAAATTAGAACAAGCAAGAGGAAAAAGGGTTTTTTTTAACTGCCTTTGTGGAATGCTTTGTTGCATTCTGGGATACTAAATCATTCGGAGACGCTGTGATTTTAAAACTGTGGGAGGGTGTGCATCTGAGAAACGAAGACGCAAGATACAAGCGAGGAGGAGAGAGGAAGATGCCTGAGAGCAAGCAGGCAGTCCACCGAACAGGAAGCTACATCTCTAACTCTGCTTACAGAAAAATTAAAAGGGTGCTGAGCTTCAGAAGGCGTGAGTATTTCAGGCTTTTTCCAGAGACGTGCAGAGAGATTTTGGTGCAGTGCTGCAGCATCTCAAACGGTGCTCACAATTTATGATTTCAAAAACCTCTCTCTGAATTACATGCAGATGTTGCACGTTACAGCAGATTTTCTGAAATTACCACTGCATCATAACCCTTTGAGGCTTTTTTAAGGTCCGGTAGGAACCCAGGGTTTGATCGATTACACCCTTGCTTTTTCCGCTAAGGTGTGTTCGGGCAGCGGTTGGAGGAGACGGTGCTGTACGAGCGTCGGTATGGAGACCACATGGCTCCTCTTGTGGTGGAGCAGTGTGTGGACTTCATCAGGGAACAGGGGTTGATGGAAGTCGGGCTCTTCAGGCAACCCGGCCAGGCAACACTTGTCAAAGAGCTGCAAGAGGCTTTTGATGCGGGTGAAAAACCTTCCTTTGATAGGTATGTGTTAGAACATTAAGAACATCTGTTACAGGATTTTTGGACATGCCATTTTGGTGATATAATATGTCGGCTGTATGATTCACACCACAGCATGCCAAAGGATCAAAGACTTTTAGCTACAAAGGCAAATTATGTGGATAAGATGTAGCACAAAATATGTCAGTATTGTGTGTGTGTGTGTGTTGTATCTCAGCAGCACAGATGTCCACACAGTAGCCTCTCTGCTGAAACTGTACCTCAGAGAGTTGCCTGAACCATTAGTTCCCTTCTCCCGCTATCAAGAGTTTCTTATTTGTGGCAAAAATATCCCCTCAGACAGGGAACAGGTAATCACTACATCTCCTATTTTGTTAAATTCTGAATAGGTTACATCATTCAGTACATATTTGCACTGTTTAAAACAAGTAAATAAAAACAGAATTGAATGAAGGACCATGAAGGCTGCATCCACAGAATTATTTTAATCTAACCAACACTTATCTGGAGTTAATGTCTTTTGATAATACATATAAGGTTTTGTATAATCTTCTGGTCTGGCTTCAGGGATTGCTGGAATTAAGAAACCTTCTTCATGAACTCCCTGTAGCTAATTTTAAACTGCTCAAGTACATCTGTCAGTAAGTGCTGTATTTCATATTGTAATAATAGTTGCTAAGCAATCATTAAACTTGTGCATCTCCACCATGGACAAATATTCATCAATATAGAGTGATGGACAAATACTCTTGTTGCAGGTTCTTAAATGAGGTCCAGTCCTTCTCTAGCACCAATAAAATGAGTATCCAAAACCTAGCAACTGTTTTTGGACCAAACATTCTTCGACCTAAAGCTGAAGACCCTGAAAGTATAATTGGGGGTAAGACCATTTAAAAAAAAAAGTATATGTAAAAAAAAAAAAGAAAAAAAAAGAGAAAGACATAAGGAAAATTCTAGTCAAACTTGACTAGATCCACCTTAGATCTAAACTATAAGAGATGTGATTTTTTTTTTTAAAGGAGGTTTAAGTACTTTAGCCTTAGAACCTTAATTAGCAAGTCAGCATGGTTAGCAAAATAGTATAGCAAATGGCTTAAATTTCACCATACCATATTTCATTAGTTGTTGCACTCAGATATTTGTTGTTGTTTAAAATAGATTTGAGAGTAGTGAATTGGCTGTTGTGGCAAAGATCTCTTGAGACCATGATCTGAGAACAAAACCCTGACTAAGAATTCAGAGGCTGATATACTCTTATAAGACTCTAGATCGAGAAAGAAAAACGTTAGTACTTATTGGTATAAACATTTAAAGAAATAAATCTAGTGCATTTCAGTCATACCACTCGTACTTGACTAACCACTTTTCCTGACCTTTCTCTCTAGGTGCCGCTGTTGTGCAGCATTTGATGTCAGAGCTGATCAGAGAGCACAGTATGCTCTTCTCAAGAGAAAACAATCTCGGCCAACCAGCTTTTGCTTCCACACATAGACAAGGCATCCAGGTGGACTGGGGGTACACCAAGCCTACTGCTCCTCCAAGAGAGCCTCAGCTAGGACTGAACAGTGACCATGTACCCCAACAAGCTGAGACTTTCAAGCCATGCTCCCGAAAATTCTCTCTACCTCTTATGACTGAACGGAGATTTTCTTCCCAAAGTTCTCACACCTCGCATCACCTACCTGAGAAGCAGCAGCAAAAAATGGAAGTCTCTTCTCAGGCAAGCTCGGCTCTTCTTTATGAAAACCACAGTCCATCCCTCTCAGCGCAGGAGTCTCCTCATTCTGGACTTGTGCCTCCTCCCACCACACCACCTACTGCCTCCTCCTCAACGGTCACAGTGGCAGAAGTTGGGTGTGAGGGCTGTTTGCAGTCTACAAGCTGGCCTGGCCTGGGGCAATGCAGCTGGGAGACCGAGAGAGCTCTAGGGGACAGTGGTGGGAGCAGTGAAGCCCAGGAGAGCACATTATCTGTCTATGATAATATGGTAACTGGGGTACAGATAGATGACTATGTAGAAGAAGGGGAAGCTGGCACTGGAATAGTAGACCTGGAGGGTGGTACTGCTAGAATGGCTGACAGTACCAGTTCCTGGTCCTCCTGTGAGGTCCTGCTTGGGGATGGGGGCTCTGGTAGTGGTGGAACTGCGAGCCCTTGCCACAGCTCTGTATGTTTCCCTTCTTATAGGTCGGAGCTTGGAGAAAGTGACTTGCATCCAAACTCCCCTGCTTCTTCCACTGCCCCTACAGATGCCCCATTGAGTACAGGCAGCAGTGAAGTCTTTCTTCCAAATGCTCCTTCAGATTCACAAGATCCCCCAGCCTCTCAAGCAATACAGTGCCTCGTGGTTGGCCTACGGCAGCAAATGGCCAGGCAGAAATCAGAGTATGAAGCCAAGATCAACAGGTAAGCTCACCCTCATCAGAGTTCCAACACTAATGGCATCAATCACTAATGGAATCAACAGTTCCAATACTAATGGTTCTCAGTATGTCTATGCTCTCCATAATGTACACAACGAGGATAAAGGTTTCGCATCCTCAGATGATCAGCATAACAACTTTTTGATGAGCATTGAAATAATCTTGTATAGGGTTTGTTTCCTTTAGGAGTTTATGGAAAAAAAACCCATCACCATATGTTTAATCCATCTGTTAAGGTTGGAACAGCGTAATGAGGCCCTCCAGGGGCAGGTAGGAGGACTGCGTGCAACTCTGGAGCAACAGCGCCGATGTGTCAGCATCGCTGAAATCAAGATGCGGAACATGGAACGAGCCCGGGCTGATGCAGACCGACGAAATGCTGCACTACAACAAGAGATGGAGCAGTTCTTTGACACCTTTGGAGAACTCAACTCTGAGGCTCGGAAAACAGAGCGCATCATTCAAAGCTTCTGAGACTCCCAATCTTACAATGCTTGCATACTGAGACTGACTTTAGTAACACCTAAAATTTCTCTCTGGCATGTACAAATGTTAAAATCCTACTGGACCAAGGGGGGTGGGTAAAGGGTTTTGGATCCAAGCATTGAAAAAGAGGACATGCATGTCTGAAAAATGCCTTTTGTTCCACAGCTACACAAAGACAATGAAATGACCCAAAAGTGAGCGTAGGAGGTGTTAGCAAGAATAGTATTATAAAATACATAAGAAAGAGTCTATTCTTATGAAGTTTAATGTCTTAAGAGACTGTTTAAACATTGATGTATGACTGCTAACTCCTTAATTAATAATGGGTAATTCAAGTGAAATGAAACTTAAATAAAAAAACAATATAGAAAATACTTAAGCCACTTAAAAAAAAAAAATGCATTTGTACCAAAATAAAATATGTAAGAAATGTAGAAGAGCACTGAATTTCAAGTGTTTTATTTGGCAATTTGTTGCAGATTTTTTTTTGCCCCCCTCACATATAGAAATGAACGTATTGGACACTCGAATGCAGCAGATCTAAAATCCTTTTTGAGATTTTGCATATGTTTCAGACAGGGTTGAATGACGGAAACCCACTAGGAGGCTTCATCTGCAACAACCCACAAAGAGCACATCCATAAATGACGACAATAGAAATCACAAAGAAGCAGTAAGAGTATTATTCATACATACCAGATAAGATATTTAATAGGTTTTCCAGAAATGTTTTTGAGTGATGATGAAGTCATGTTGAGGAAACTTCAATGTAGGGGGAAAAAAAATGACTGGTCCCATCTCTAGCCATACAGATTGTCAAAGTGACAAAAAAAATGTCAGAGACATACACTCCGAAACACCGGTAAGCCCTTAATAGAGTCGATGGCCAGCTTGTACTGGGATTTAATACCACAAAGCTCGCTTTTACTCACAAAAAGTGCGTGCAGAATTCATGGTCATTAAGAACTTGTGAAAGTTTAGATGGGGGGAAAAAACACCAACGGTGCACTACTGGAATACGTAATGCATCATAATCATAATACATTACCGTGCTACTATTATGAAATGAAGAACCAGGTGAGGTCACACACACACCTGCATCTCATATTGGTGCCACTTTACAGCAATATTAGAGGAAATGTGTATGAATGAGAAAGCTATTGTGCAAGAGCAAATAATGCTGCCTGGTGACAGATAATGACTTCAATCATTCTGTCCATCCACATAAAGCTTCTTAATTGTCAGACCTGACTAGAAAACAAAAGTTGAGGATATTAAGGCATGAGGAACGGTTATGATGCTGAGGCTGCACTTCTGCGTGCATCGCTCAGTGAAGGTCCATTCTGAAAGTCCATCAGAAGAAGTGAGAGTATACACAGCACGTGAAGATGGAGCCAGTTCCGTTCACCTCCAGAGGAGTCAATAATGAGACGTTTATGTAACTGGGGAAATGATCTTCAAAGACACGTTCAGAAGAAACATTCCCTGGTATGCACCTATGAGTAAGATTTGCACTGAACAACAGCATTTCATGCAGTTCTGTAAAATAATAGCTATATTACACATGATTTTATAGTATGTATATTTTGTTTTCAAGTCTCAGCAAGTGTTGGTTTCTTTCCCAGGGCAAAAATGAAAACCGGATGACTACACAGACAAGTAACAATGGATTGCTCAACGTGAAGCACATGCTATTGTGTTAACAGGACAAGAGATTTATAATACAATGCTACTTGCTGTGTTCAGCTACAGAACACCAACAACGAAATGCAGTGAAAATGTAGGATGCATACACAGGGGAACAATATAATCTCATTCTGAAGAGTTCAGTATAAAATAAAGCTGATTTTCTTTCCGTAAAAGGGCATCGGTCTTCAATACATGATTTAAAAAAAAAAAGAAAAAAAAAAGAAAAAAAAAAAGGACACAATTTGATTTGCGAAACATCATTACGGGCTTTAAGAAGATTAAAAAGCAAGACGATTTGAGCGCATATGTACAATTCATGAACGCAAATTATTCATGAACGCCGCGGGTTGGGCAGAATTCTTTTCGGAATGATACAGAAAGGAAGTTTTCCGCAGTGTTCCTCATCAATACATGCACAATATGACCGCTCGGTGTGCAGTTTTTTTCTTTCGTCTGCGACAAATCCAATTTCCAACAATAGATGCTTGTTTCAAAATGAAGTGTATGGCATACAGTACTTTCGCTAAACCATATCTGACGAAGCTGTAAAATCAGGTTTCCACAACACGCAAAAAAAAAAAAAAAAAAAAAAAAAAAAATTGACACAATCTATAAACGTATATACATGGCTACACCCTATATTAGTGAGATGCATTATCAAGTTATCTGACTGAAAACATGGTGTATCGTGTCTATATACAGACGCAGGCACTACCATTTCCTAAGTGTATTCAGGCATAATCAGGGGCCTGTAAACATATACCTTTTTAAAAGTTCAAAATGAGTGGCATGCAATACTTTAAACAGAGCATTGAGAACTTGAACATTTCCAGAAGAAGAAACGTGTTACTCGTTAGCTTGTTCCAGGAGTGTCTGTGCTTCAAGATTGACAACATGGAAGGTAATATCAGCTACGTGGAACGGAGTGAGAACGATAAAGGAACTTAGGAAGGGAAGGGAAGGGAAGGTAGTGATTAAGGAAAGTACCATGAACCTTATAGTTATAATTCTAGCTAGAAGTTCATCAGCGTTTCTTCTAATCCATTAATCCGTTTAAACGTGAACGGCAAATTTAGCGATCCGGTTTCCGCTGCAGGAACCTTTAAAGGAACTCTTTTCCACCAAATAAATCAGAGCAAATTTAGTTTAATAGCCGAATACCTACAGGAACCTTTTCATTTCCTGCTCTAAAATTAAACGGTTAGGCTATGGAGTGTAACTGATTGCAAAAGAACTAGGCGAAAAAACGATTCTGTGAGAGAAGAGCCCTAGAGTGTCACAGCCTGTCTGTCTGGAACAAGTCAGGGCCCACACTGCCATCTGGAAAAATGTGTGGAGGAGGAATACAGAGAGAGACCGAGATTGAGAGAGAGAGGGAGCTATGGAGTGCAGAGGCTCACAATCACTCCTCTAACCCCCCGGCAATGGTGTCGATGCAGGAACTATCCGTGTCCGAGGCCAGCGTCTGCTCAGTGGACATAGACGAGATGTCATTGATGGACGAGGACTGAGAGGCCGTAGCACTGCTGCTCACCACACCATCTACTGAAGGGGACAGGACAGCGTGCATACGCACACGCACACACAGAGTCAACAACAATTCAATGCAGACGTAAAACAAAAACGCAGCTGACATTCGGGTCAACTCACCTAAGCACTCCTCCTTCAGGACTCCGTTTTTGTTCCTCTCTTCCCAGTCCATCACCTCTTTATAGATCAGCTCTAGTGAAAGGCAGACGTAAAGATAATGAATCATCTCATCAGTGGAACATGTTGTTACCAATTGCTTTTTTCTGGCAAGGACGTCTACCTTTCCATTGTTCTATACTGTGCTCCCTCTCCTCCAACTGTTTGTCTGAAATCTGAGGTGGAGGCTGCAAACACAAAGAAACAGCTATTACACATCTGGACCTCAACACAAGCCAGATATCTAGGGATAAAAAAAATAAATCAAATTTGCACAATTTTTCTCTTACTCAATGTATCTGATCTCGAAAAGTGTGTGTGCTGTCCAGTGTCAAGTCTAACGCCAGCAAAACCTTATCAGTAAATATCTCCCTCAATCCACTTCTATTTCTTCAGTGATTTCACTTAAGAGTTGCTGATGTGACCTGGGACACAGTATGCCTTAATGTAGTGAAGGAAAATGTACAAATCTTTATGATGTGACTTCTGCTTCAAGAACGCAGCAATATTAAGACAACTGGAATTGTCCCCATCCCCCCCCTGCAGAATTTGGTATCGTTTCATCCCTAGATGTTGAATTCGATAGGAAATCTGAATTTTACTGTACCCGAATGATGCAATAGTTTCTGTATATTTTGTGATTATAAATGCGATTAATTAATTGACGTAATATTCAGGGTGTATTCCCGAACCATGCCTAAAGTTCCTGGGATTACCTCCGGATCTACCATGACCCTGGCCAGGACATGAGAAAGTGGTAAATGGAAGGAGAGAGTGTTTACACACCGCATCGGCCTCCGCTGGGTCGTACCACACATGGATGTAGGGATGATTCAGAGCGTCCTGGACAGAAATGCGAGACTCTGGATCGATTACCAGCATCTTTGACAACAGGTCCCGAGCTTGACTAGCTGTAGAAGACGCAATGGACGAATATACAGAGAGTTGTGTTGAGATTATCTAAGAGTATCCTACAGCTTGCAGCCAGGCATCTAGTCACATGGGCAAATGAATGAGTATTTTGACATGTTTTGACACCATAGCTAGAAGCCGAAGAGGAGGAATTAAAAATCAAACAGAAAGCAAAAAAAAAAAAAAAAAAAAAAAAAAAAAAAAGACGGGGAGAGAGAATACTCATCTTACTCTTAAGTTTGTCGTGCTCGGTCTCTGATGGGAAAGCCCAGTCTGGGAAGAGCTCACTGAAACTGACTCCAGGGAAATGTGGCTTGTTCATCACATAGTTCCTCACTGTCTCCATCAAACGGTTCATGAACTCTAGAGACGGAGTTCCCAGCACCTCGATAACTTTATTCCACTGGTCAATGTCTAGTGGCGGCCGATTTAAGGTTAAAACAGAAATGAGAAATTGAAATCATGTACGCATATCTGTTTTCCACTTACACATCGCTGCTAGTTATAGAACGATTAAATCCTCATTGTTGTTTCAGTACTGAATGAAAAAAGAAAAAAACAAAAAAAAACAAAAAAAAAAACAAAGGAAGTGAGTGCGCCTAGCGATGTGCACTGGCAGCCAGCTGGTGAATGTTTTCCATTGAAAAGCAAACAACAGCTTCTTTTATCCAAACAAATCATTGCTTCTGCTGTTTATCTGTCGACGAGTTTAAACAACTGTGACACAACAATATTGCCAAATATGGGGAGAAAAAACAAATTATTTAATGTGTCAAAGCAAAGGAGGCTCGTGCACAGACCATTAGATTTTAACCCAGGACAGCAGAAACATCTATAAAAGCTCAAATTTATAATAACGATTATTTTCTGCCTCACAGCAAGAAGGTTCTGGGTTCACCTGCCTACGGGGGCCGTTTTGTGTGGAGTTTGCATGTTCTCCCCATGCCTGCATGGGTCTATTCCGGGTACTCCGGTTTCCTCCCACAGTCCAAAGACATGCAGATTCGGTCACCTGGCTATTCTAAATTGCCCATAGGTGTGAATATGAATAGTTGTTTGTCTCTGCGTTAGCCCTGCAACCTAGATTAGCGACCTGTCCATGGTGTAGTCCACCTCCTGACTGAAGTCAGCTGGGATTGACTCCAGCTTCCCCGTGACCCTTAGTGGATAAGCGGTATAGATAACAGATATATGGATGAATGATTATTTTGCTTATTAACTATATCACAATCTCAAGGTTACTTAAAATAAGAATATCTGTTAGGCATTTTAGCAAATACGCCAGCACAGCGTACAACCATAGAAACAATTCTAACACATGGACTTATTATTATTGTGAACACGTTATGTACGGTCACATTAATTTCAGTTTGTGATTATAATTAATCCCGGACATTAATTAAATATGATGGCTAAGATTTACATAGGCTGAGCACATGGCAGGCAAACTAAATGAAATTCTCATGTTCATGTACTAAGTACGGTGTGTTCGACGTTACCAAGACGTAAAATATTTAACTGCACCAGAAAGAAACAGAGAAGAAGTCTAGACATATCCAAAGAACAGTCTTGTGTCTCCCAGGGGAGTAGAAAGCTTGCAAATGCATTCTGCAGCCATCTGTGTGTGCACCAAAGCGTTGCGCAGTGTCGCAAGAAGCTAATCAAAGAAAGCTGCTAACGTGGTCTGGGGACAAAAAAAAAAGAAAAAAAGAAGAATCCCGTCACCTTTCTCAATACCACCTTACAAAACACACATACAGAGCAAAACTGTGTACTTCCTGGACTAGTTTCAGAACCACAACGTGCACCCATGTAAATACAAACATTATGATGAGTATTAATGTGAGAGATCTGAGAGTTGAAGTCAGCAGATAGGATACGATCAGTGCCTTGGAATATAACACTGCCTTTCACCATCTCCCCCATGATGCAGCCCACTGACCAAATATCCACTGCAAAGGCAAAAACACACACAAACAATATTCAAAATGCAAATAAGGTAAAGGTACACAGACCAAATTCCAGAAACATGAGCAGAGCATTACCATTCTCCTTGTACTTCATGCCCAAAATGACCTCCGGCGCTCTGTAGTATCTGGTCACTACGTATGGAGTCATCATGAAGTTGGTGCAGGCGGTCCTGGCCAGGCCAAAGTCTAGGATTTTTAAAGTGCAGTCTGATTTCACCACTATGTTACTCGGCTTCAGGTCCTGAGGGGTAGGAAAGGAAAGCGCTAATCTCTCCGATGAGATTTATGTTAACCGTTACAACCATGACATGTCTTACTATGGCTGTGCTTATCTAGTTTTAGTCACAATTCCAAAGCTAAACGTCATCCTGTTTCTCGATTCTGGTATCCTGAACAACCAGGCTCACAAATAGGGTGCAAAAAATACAGCGTACTGTATCATTTGATTTGTATCGCCTGCATAATAATTGATTAATTAATTAATTCAATTCATAAATTTTGAGGTACCTTAGAAGAACGGTTCTTTATGAACGGATGTGGCAGGCTGAAAAATGCTGGATTATTCTTTTAACCAACTACAGTTAACACTCATTACCCTGTGGATGATACCGGCTGAATGCAGGTGTCTGATGCCACACAGGATTTGGTAAAGCAAGTAGGACATCCTCTCGTGGTCCAGGTCCATGTGGATCACCTGACAAAGGCTGGCATCCATCAGCTCCATCACCAGATACCTAGGAGGCACCACATAATTTATCTGAACCCTAGCTGAGTGCATTACAACCTCAGCAAAGCTATGAATAATAATAGCCCGGCCACTAACAAATCAATTCCCTAAGGCCGTAAATGCGTCCAAACAATATATATATATATATATATATATATATATATATAAAACAGCAGCAAAACTTGTTGCTTACAAATCCTGAAACTCCTCCAGGGACTTCTGAGGTGTGAAGACGTTGAGTAAACGAATGATCTGCGGAGAGAAACATGGATGTTTGAGTCATCGGGATGATTAGCCTGCTGAGTAAACGTGGGAGACGAGTGTGGTGGTGGAGAACATGACGTACATTCTTGTGATTGACGCATTTGAGCAGCACCAGTTCTCTGTAGGCTCGCTTGGCGTGGGTCTGGTTCTGAAAAGGCCGGCTGAGCTTTTTTACAGCTACCGGGATGCCCAAGACGGTGTCCAGAGCAGAGCTTGATGCCGTGGGTGGAAAAAGAGGGTGGTGTTATTATACTCATCATGATCATAAATAACATTCCAGCAAAGACGTCCAACGGCTTAAAAGGTGATGCGCCTGCTTCAGTGCTAACGCACAAAAAAAAAAAAAAAAAAAAAAAAGAGGTGGGCGACGTGTTAAAAATATCATTTCAAGATATTTGAAGGCAATTATGGGACATATGCCATGTATCATTGCGTAGTTTTGCTCATTTTTAAACATCCCGCCTTTTAATATGAGATTGACGTTCGTTCTTTTGAAGATATAGTATAAAAGTTTCCTGAATAGGATAATCAGCATGATAAAAATATCAGCATGGGTTTCCTTCGAGGGCAGCACGGTGGTTAGCACTGTCGCCTCACAGCAAGGTCCTGGGTACGATCCCTGGGTCATCCTTTCTGTGTGGAGTTTGCATGTTGCCCCGCGCATGCGTGGGTTTCCTCAGGGTGCTCCAGTTTCCTCCCACAGTCCAAAGACATGCCTAATCTGGTCAACTGGCTACTCTAAATTGCCCATAGGTGTGAATGCGAGCGTGTGTGGTTGTTTGTCTGTGTCGGCCCTGTGG
>JAQQZR010000011.1:3301820-3335461 GCA_030068235.1 Notoglanidium macrostoma | reverse complement strand
CACACACACACACACACACACACACACACACACACACACACACACACACACACACACACACACACACACACCAAGGAGTCCACCAGGCGCAGGTCCGGGACTCTGCATAAGAGTGAAGAACTGATGAGGCTCAACAGGACCCTCTCTCTCTCTCTAAACTGTCTTCTCTTATCCTCTCCTCTAATTACTGTAGGTGATACATCTTGATTACGTAACAGGCCATACGTGTCGATAAGAGGTGAACAGGAACGAATCGCGTATGTAGAGCAGATCCTAGCAGGATAAACGCCGTTAGCATTTCCACCCTCGCTAAAGGCTTTAAGAGCATAATGTCGGACTAACGTCTTAAAGCCGAGTGATCCGGCCGGCGTGGAAACGGATGAACGTAATCAGGTTAAAGACAGCGCTATAATCCGATATCTTAATGGAGCTAGTTCTGCCAACGGGCAGCGGCACCACTTTTACAGTAAGAACTGAATGCAACAGTGCTTACGGCATATTGCTGAAGTATATAGATCAATAACGACAACAACAACAAAAAAAACCCCAGATGAAAACTGTGATGTGATCCGATCCATCTGCCCGGCTTCTGAGAATACAGAAAAACAGAGATGCTGGATAATCAATAACGGTTGGGTTCATCAGCAGCATTGCTATTTTTTGAGGATGCTTGAAGAATCGACTAGCCTAATATGCTACAAAGAAAATGAGGTGAAATTACAAATCGCCACGTTAGATATGTTACGGTCCGCAACAGGAAGTAGCTGAAGTCGTTACAAGAGCCTCGCTCTTCGGTGTTCCCTCAAGAAGCATCCTAAATATCACGACTGTCCTTGCGGAGTGCGAAAATGATCATTAGGCTTATGTTGTGCCAAAACAAATTAACGTGACCTTTAGAAAGGCATTAATCACATTTCCAAGAAGCTGAACTTACCAGTGAGTACCGACAGCGCAGACACGGACTGAACTGTCATGACGAAAAAAAGAAGCCGTGCTCATGCCCAAATTCACGGATAGAGACGTAGGTCGGTACACGCAAACCCTAGTCTCGGCCACGTGTCTTGGTCATTGAAATACGCGCCCTTCTGAAAGGTGGCAAAAAAACCGTAGTGAAGTGACAGGTAAAATACAACTCTGTCTGTGCTGAACACGTCCGCTCTGCTGAGCCGAACTCCTACGGTGCTAAATCACAGAAAGTAAGTACACACCGCAGCAAACAGGGTCCACTCGTCTTGACTTTCTCTCTTCTGGGGCTTCATTCCCATTTCCTCCAAACTGTGACAGAGACGGGACAGACGTGTTTTTTTCTTACAGCAGCCTATGCAGTAATGACATAACTGAGCTAAAGACTGATAAGGAAAGCAATTCAAAATGGACTGAAAGGGTTAGATGAGCTAGCAAGGACGTAACGCTGCGATATCCAAAACGCTAATCATGAATCCACACAAACGAGAGTACGCCTATGTCAAGAGAGTCTGATCATAATGTAAATAGTCCGGCGACCTAAAAAGGCACAACAGACCTTCAGCCGGGGGGCTGTTCCTGCCCTCCTCATCAGATGTTATTCCTCGATTTATCTTTTACGAGCTGTGATTAAATCTGACTCCATTCTGATCCCTCTGAGTAATGTCAAAATACGAGTCCTAACACTACATTCATGCGATTCGTGACGACCTCCAGGCTGAGGCATGAACCACGACTGCCGTTACACGACTCTTCAATCATGTCCTAAGATTAAATACGATGACATCATTTGGCATCGTAAATCACACGGACAGAAAAGGATGGAGGGAGGGATGGTGTACGGCCGAATAGAACAAAATAAATAAATAAATAAATTCCCCTCCCAAAACAGGCAAACGCTGAATGTCTTAGTAGCTCATATCAAAGACCGGTAGTCACCAGGACTAGTATCAGCACCGATCTGATACTCATCAGGACAGGCGTTATATCGATAGATATCTCGGCTCGGATTTTACGCATTTACCAGTAACCCCGATCCTTTCTGATATATTTTATGCTGTGTGACCGTGCGATTTTGACCGACCCAACAAAGAACGTTCACGTCAAATGTTAAAACCAGTCCAGCTCAGCGCCTCTGATGGATTTGCATAACCTGCCAACAGGAGTTTTAGAAAGTCAGATTGTCTGCTAAAGTGAATGTCAGGGTCAGTACTGGATCAGTACCAAGCATTAGCTCATACACAAATCTCTAGTCTCATATTGAAATTGAAAGGAAAAAAATAATACTCAAGCAGTACTAAAGATTTGTTCCAGGAGCTATTTTAATTTGTTTTCATTATTATTAACCATCTAAAGGAAATTCTGCCATGCAAATTCACAGTGTGGCAAAGAAATTGCCCTAAATGGCAACGCATACAGCTATTATACAGCAGTAGAAAGAAGTGCAGTTACGTCACTGCATCTAGCAGTGCGTACTTCCGTACTAAAGAGTATGCAAAAAGCCCACACTATTCTGACATACTATTTAGTATCCTAATGCATTAAGAAGTGGAGGGACCACTTCCTAATCAATTAAGCTTCACAGACCCAAGCAACCTGCAATGACTTGTCACTGTTATGAGCTAGTCTCATTTTTTTTAATGCTTATAAATATTTAGATTTTTAACTGATGTGAGCCATTTCAGAACGTAAGCTACAGGTCATAGTCGTTACCTGACCATCCCAGTCGCTGTACATAGCATGTTAGCTTCAGGAAAACACGGCTAACACCCGGCTAAACCCCAATAAACCACAACACAAAGCCGAAGCCTAGTGACAGCGTTTAGTTTGCCCCGGAGCTCAACACAGAACGCGTTACAGTTAAACTGTGCAGCTGTGTGTTGGGCGGCCAAGGTTAACTCAACACAACCTAACACACGTATACACAGCGCTTCCTAAACACAAACTCGATGGCAAACTCCCGGCAAACTGCCACCAGAGCTCGGAACCGGCGTTATAAACGAGCTAAAATGTGTGTTTACGCTTCATGCGTGTCTGTAACACAGCGGAGTGTGAAGCGGCGTTAGCCGGACAGATTTTTTTCCGTTAGCCTGCCTGCTGGATGGAAGCTTACCTCCTCCTCAGCTCCTCGCTTTTCTCCAGTTCACTCCCATACACGCCAGCTAATGGCTACACACACTGCCCGGACTGCGGAAGTGCCACTGCCCTGTTATGGTGTCCGCTAAGTCCGCGAGGCGAGCCCGGTTTTCTCCTTCTCTATGGGCTTTCTGGATAAAATCTGAAGTGTTGCCCGTCTTTCGGCGGCATGGCTGCAGGGGCGGAGGTCTGTGGGATAGTGTGTGTGTGTGTGTGTGTACGTGTGTGTGAGCCACCGAGCAGGAATGACGTCATGTCGTTGCCGTCAGCTCGGGCTGGAACTTTGCAGCAAAGAGCTAAAGTTGCGACCATGCTAACTAGCACACACTAACGCACTATATAGTACGTTAGAGCAGAGCAACAATGGCACTTTTTTTTTGCATACTATTTCGAAAGGAAGTGTAGCTCCTGTGAAAGGTTGTGCTATGAAATAAGCTAAAAGTCCAGTCTTTTCTCAAAATAACACGTCTTATTTTGAAGCTTAACATGTAAATATGTTAATAAAATAAAATTAATTACACGCTATCCCAAATTTGGCAACGTTTGGGTCCACTTTTATTCCATTGTATTCCATTACATTTAGTCCAGTACCAAAGAAATCATTTCAGCAGATTCTTTCAATTCTTCTTAAAAGTGTTCATGAAAAATTGTAAAATTATTTACAAATAATAAATAACTTGAATTGTTTTGTTTTTTTATTATGTTTGCATTAGTGTTAGGGTGAGCATATTTTGGTTTTCAGAAAAGAGGACACCTTAGCGCGCGCGTGCGTGCGTTTGTGTTTTATTTTTTTGGGGTGGGGATTATACAAATGTGTCAACACAGTCAGGATGATCTGATCAATGAGCTTTATTGGCCCTAAAGAACATTGTGGCCCCTAGGCCTAGATTGCACTGAACATTTTGAACTTTTTCACAAGATCTTTCAGAAGATAACTTGTTCTGGCCAATGTTGTCCTTAATGGGAAAAAAACCACATTTCTTATATAAGGCCACAGATTTGAAAACAAAAAAAAAAGTTCAGAAAATAGGAAAAAATTAAACTCCTGGATTAGACACTTTTCAGTCATCCTGAGGTGGCCGGGAATATTTTCCTGAGCACTGGAACTTTCCTAATACAGTGGCTGGGGATTGCTCATAACATAAGTATGAAAGTCCTTGCAAGTCATATGCTTTAAGTTGTATTGGGTGCACAGGATCCCCAACACTCAAGTGATTGCTTTCCTTGGTCCATTGTGCTTGCATCAGGGAGAAAACTTGCTCCGTATTAGCGTTGTGTGCAGGTATGGCAAAAAAAACAAAAACAACTGGGCCAGCTTCAGCAGCTGAGTGAAAATCAATGCTCTTTGACCTCTCAAAATATTTGCTCCACTTCTGGTGATCCTTAAGACAAGTGAAATCTCCATCAATCGGTCGGTGGCACCTTTATTAGCCACTGACACGCACGTGCCTGCTTTGCATGTCATGCACTCAGCCTCCCGTGCATCGCGACCGAGACCAAAGCGCGGGGATTTTTTTTGTAAATCGTCAGTGAATTTACAACGGCGTTTCGGCATTTTGCACTGCAGATATCGCGCGCCATGCGCTTGTAATTTCCAGGTCTCAAAAAGATGTCCGGGGGAAAAGAGTACGCCTGGTCTCCCTAATTAGTGTTCACCCCCGTTATTCAGCAGTTAGCTTTTAGGGCGTCAGCATTAGCCATTAGCTCATAGCTGCTAATCCATCAAATATAAATCTAACATAATTATACAAGCACATGAGCTTTTAAAGGTTCTCGTAAAATAGCATGGGCTAGTCTTTCTAGGAAATATATCTATTTTTAAATATTTAATAAGTAATGAAACTATTAGAAGTGTATGGCTTATTATGTTTTGCTAAACCCAGGCTATTCGTTCATTTACAGTCTTTAGCTGTACGAGAATGGACTAACACTTTTGGTTTGTATTATCTGTCCTTAAATAATACAAAAGTTTTATTTGTGTATAATAAAACTGTACACAGAAATGTTTGTGGGTAGGTTTATTTTTGAATAATTCCACAGGCTTTAAAATTGAACCTGGGAGAATAAACACATGGGCTACTTCTTAGTCAAGTATAGTAGTCTAAACATCCTCCATTTTGCTTGCTTATAATCACATTTAACAGGAAATAATAATAATTATTATTATTAATTTGTTCATTCATTCACCCTGGACAGGTAACCAGTCTATTGTTTGGCTAATACAGAAACTCAGACAGCCATTTACACTCACATTCATACCTATGGGCAATTTAGTAGCTAGTTGACCTAATCTGCATGTCTTTGGATGGCCGGAGGAAACTAGAGCACCCTGAGGATATCCGTTCAGGCACGAGGAGAACCTCCAATTCCGCACAGAACGGCCCCAGTCAGCTGGCAGTTCAAACCCAGAACCTTTTTGCTGTAGGGTGACCTTGCTTGCCACTACACTTCACACTAAATGGTATGATGACTATTAAAATGGGATAAATTTTATGCTATGGCTTCACAGTCACCAGACCTTAGCCTAGTTAAACATCTAGGAGAGATTTTGGACTGTTAGGCAAAGATCACCACAACCTTCATCAAAACAAGTGAGAGAATATACTTTGAAAGAATGTTGTTCATCCAGTATAATAGTTCTTGTTTTGGGTTAGAAACAAATCCTGTCATATACATATGCCAAATCTTTCATTTAATATACATTGTGTTTGGTAGAAATCATTCTGGAAATGTAAGGAATATTTGCACATGTTTGAGTTTCTGTGTCGTGGCTCTTTGTTTGTCCTGGTATTTAAACACAACTTTTCGGCTTCTAGAGAGAAATCCTGACCTCAACCCTGAAATCAACACAACAACAAATACAATCATATATGATTTATTCATTTGTCTCATTACAAGTAATCGCAGTTAGAAATAAATGTTTCCAAATAATTGATCTTTATATGCAAAACGTTGATCACATAAAAAAGCATTATAAAACTGATTTGCATTTAAGAATATAAACATTTAAAGAAGTAGAATATAGAAAGAATTACGTAAGACAATCAAAGCTGATGATCAAGCACAGCCCCAGAAAGCATAAAATAAGTTATCTATTTCTACACAACATAAATAGACGGAATCACTTAAATCATGTAAATATTTAAAAGTAAAAAAAAATTAATGTACACTTAATAACACAATGGAGTGTGTTCGGAATTCCTCAGTGAAAAGTGTATGGAATGAATCTGACCCTATATTATCTGGTATGTAAATAATACCATTATTTAAAATATGGAAAATGTTTTTGTTTACTCGAACAAATACTAATAAAATGTAAAATGAGATGACGTTTGGCAGGTGGCTTTACAGTGTTTTTCTGTGCTGTCGTCAACGGTTAAACATTCACGTCGATCATGTCTCATTCAGCTCTCTTTCACCAACTCGACCCTGGTGAGGGTCTTTAGGTTCCTGTTAGGTTATAAGTATTGCACATTGGTATGAAAGAAGTAAACATTCTACCTGGCTGTGGTTCTCTGGAAAGCAGAGAATGTTCTCCAGACCACAGAGGTTTTAAGGCACAGTTTCGGGGTCCCTTCACTTTAGGAACTTATGGAAAGAAAGGCGATCGGACACACACAAACGGACCACCTTCACATTGGTTCAGCGGGTTTTGGTCATAATTCATAAATATGAAAAAATATACACACGCGCACACACGCTCACACGTAAACACGCACACTTGTAATTGCACTAGGATGGGAGATGTTCTCCATTTCAATGCTACGAGGACATGCGTTTTTCTCCTATCATGGGTTACTCCACCGTCACAGATTTGGCCAGGTTTCTTGGGAAGTCCACCTGATGAAGAAAGAGGATTCGATTAGCATGTGCATCTTGCAAAAAACACACTCGGGCATTGTGCATTCATGTCACGAACGTCTTAGAGCTCAGCGCTTACGTTCCTAAAGGAACTGTTTCACGCATCATTCATCAGTGATACTTGTGTAATTCTCAAATCTGAGTCAAAAGGTGATTCATTTCTCTAACAGGAGCATTGACAGTAGTTCCAGCTCAAAAGCTTTCTGTAAGGAGACATTTAACATTCATGGAAGGACTCGCCAGTGTCAGTGCTTTATCACAGTATGATTTCTATTACAGGAAGGTGTTCAAGGGGGAGAAATAAGAGAAGATGGTGACTGTCTATAGCAACGTTATAACAAGTTATCCATATTATTAAATGTAACTAAAGCCTGTAAAAACTGGGATGTGTCATTCTTTATTTAGTAACAAAAATATATTTGGCAAATTGAAGACGGAAAAGGAATAAAACTCTTTTGGACTTGATGCTGTGGGAAAATTATTAACTTTGTGGTAGCAACGCTAGTTTTCATATTATGAAAATGTTACCGTTTTAAAGATATCTGTTGAATGCACTGAAAATTGGAGCTCAGCTTGGATGTGTATTAGAGTTCATATAATAATTTTATACTGTATAAAATTGTAGATCGCTGTAGTTTTTAGCCATTTTTTTCTACAGTATACTTTGTTTTTTTTTATAATTCTTAAAGAAAAGCCCGTACCTCTCTAAGGCCCTGATAATACTACATGAATTACTTAACATTTTTGCACCGACAGGAAATCATCCTGAATAACGCAAACATCAAAACGCAGCTTTTAGATAACGCATGTCAAGCTACGTGCTCCAAATTCTAGAAGCTGTTGACTCACATCATATCCTCGGAGTACAGCCAGGTGGAAGGACATGAGCTGCAAGGGGATGACACAGAGGATCCCCTGCAGGCAGTCTACCGTGTGGGGCAGCTCGATGGTCTTATACGCCATCTTACTACTCTCCGAGTCATCCTTGCAGCACAGGATGATGGGACGACCCTAAGATACAAATATGTTTTTTTTTAATCTTCTTATGGAAAGATGAATAGATGAATAATACTGGACAGTCATTCTTTTCTGTGTAATTTATCTGTTGGTATTACCTGTCTGGCTGTGACTTGCTGCAGGGCGTTGTGACACTTGGTGTAGCAGGCGTCTCTCATGATCACCATAATGACAGGCATGTGGTAGTCAATCAGAGCCAAGGGGCCGTGCTTCAGCTCCCCAGCCAGAATGCCTTCCGAGTGCATGTACGTGATCTCCTTAATTTTCTGAAAAATGCATTATTATTTAATCATTAGTGACATCTGAATTGATCTCATCAGTATCTAGAGTGACAATAATATTTATTCCATTACAAGGCGACTGCATATATCCGTGCTGTTCAAAAGCCTTCTGGATGTCTCTCTGAGTGAACTGGATATACTTTAGAAGCTATGTATGTACACTTTACATTTTTATCTCATGAGTGAAATACAATTCGTACTCTAAATACAGTATATTATACTCACCAGTGCCCCCTCCAGGCAGGTAGCGTAGTTGTAGCCACGACCCATAACCAACAGAGACTTCTGCTGGTACAGCTCGTCGGCTAGGCTTTTGATATGGTTATCAAGAGCCAAAACCTCTTTGATCATCTCTGCATGAATATAGAGAAAGGGAAGCTGAATGAAGCTAACAAGTAAAAGAAATAGCATCCGGAATCATCATGCGCTAACCTCAAAGGAAATAATTAAGCTCTGCAATACCGTTTGAGTTTCATAAAAAAAAACTGAAAAAGAATATTAAACAATGAGTACACAGATTCATTAGGGCAGTAACATCATCTGTTCCTCATACACACCTCTAGTCTCAATCAGGTGCCATGTGACCTTTCCTGCATGCGGCCTATCCTGTATTTTTAGCTAATAGAGTGCAGTAAAGTATAAGAAACCAGATAACTATTCTATATACGTACAAAGAATACACAATGCTTCCCTTCCATGTTGGCTTGTAGCTCCAAAGGAAATGAAAAATAAAACTTCTTGTCTCGGTTGATTAATTACATTTGGTATAAATTGTGTGTTCTACTTAAAAATGCTTTTTTTATGGCATGCACGCTTGTACATACCTGGCAGACGACGAAGGCCATCGATGATCTCCTGTCTCCTCTTCTGCAGCGAGAGCCTGTCCTCACTCATCATCAGACCAAACATGATCAGAGACACAAACTGACTAGTGTAGGCCTGCACAGGAGCACACGGCAGACTCGTTATGCATTTACAGAGACAAAGAGACACGGAGAAGGAGAAGGGCGCAACCTGTGGTAGATGTTGAATAGTACCTTGGTGCTGGCTACGCCAATCTCAGGCCCGGCGTTGATATGGACTCCGCAGTCGGTCTCTCTGGAAATGGAACTGCCCACCGTGTTGGTGATGCCCACGGTGAGAGCCCCGTTCTTCTTACAGTAGCGCAGAGCCATCAGAGTGTCAGCTGTCTCACCTACACACACACACACACAATAACTTCACTACTGCCAGTATTCATAGCTGCTACTATCATCCACTTAGTAACATTACCCTGGAAACTCTTACCCCAAATGTCTGGTGTTTGTTTCTTTGATTTTGCCCTAGCACTACAAAACTACATAACTAATAACGTCTAAACTCAACCAAAAACAATTCTGTGAATAGATACCTAGGCTAACTAGGAAAGTAAATAAGGCATCCTCAACCTTCGATCCTCAATGGGTTTTTCCAGAGTAAATGAGTTTATACGGGTGTTTACTTTAGATCAATCAACACAGACACATTAGCTGGTTAAATCTATAACACGGACTATACACTTTGCTTTTTTGAGAAAGCAAATACATCATAAACTCATGATTAGTAATGTTAGCTAGCTAGCTTGTTGCTAACAAAACACGTGCTTTCGTGATACGTTCATGTTTTTGTCCTACCTTGTAGCTTGGATACCTAAGGCTAAAAAAGTGGCATAAGTTCAGACTTCCTACTTTCTGAGTGAAGTCGATTGCAGGATTATTCTTAAAGGAGTGGATATAAAAAATAGCGGGGATTTGCCGTTTCTGTTTTTTTTTTTTTTTTACAAAAAAGAATGATGAGAATGACATACAGAGTATGAGGAGGAATAATATCTGAATGAGGTGTTTGTGTCCATGAATTGTTCTGCAAACCTAAAAACACGAACGTCAGACGCTGCTCGAGTCGAATAAACTGCGTGAATTAGATTTTGCTCTGGTCTGTTCCTTTAAGGGAACTTGATAAGGAAGTACAATCAGCGCAAGGTAGAGTGCTCTACCTGATTGGCTGATGAAAAAGCAAACATCATCCCTGTAGACCGGAGTGGTGCGGTCCAGGAAGTCGCTGGCCAGCTCCACCATGACGGGCAGCTCTGTTAGCTCTTCCAGGATCTGCCGTGTCTGAGCACACACACAACGACATCGATATCAATCAAATGAAACATTTTAATCCATGTTAAAGCACAAAAAAATATCTTCATAGACCGCTGAATGAAACGTACTGCAACTCCTGCATGAAAGCTGGTGCCACAGCCAATTATAATGAGGCGGCGGCATCTCTTGATCTCCTTCAGATGATCCTTTAAACCACCAAGCACCACTGCACACACAAGCACATGGGTTATTAAGAATCTTTCTCCTGTCTGAAATCTAAATATCTCCTAAGAAAAAAGCTTTAAGAGAAACAATTAGTGTTTAAAATCGTGCCTATCTGGAGTGTGAGCGCTGTTTCCCAGCCAGTGGCGACTGGGTTTAGACTCTACCTGTGCTTTTGTCAAAGCAGATCCGGCCTCTCATGGTGTTGAAGACAGACTCGGGCTGCTCAAAAATTTCCTTCTGCATGAATGCTTTGAAGTTGCCTGAGGGAGAAAGTCACGAGAGCTAGAATAAATACACAGAACAGGTTGACTGTAGCTAAGAATGTGGCTATACAGGAATGGTGAATACACATGTTACCTCTATGGTCTTAACAGACAGAGTTTTATGTTTTGTTTTTATACGTACTTCAAGAAATGGGCCTGCATTACGAATAAGTATAACTGAAAAATGTTTGTGACTTTGTAGTACACATTCACGTATTGTAATTATCCATCAGCCTATCATGTAGCAGCAACCAGGACCAGGCAATACTTCAGACCAGTTTCAGTAAGCCTGTGTTCACTGCAGCCTCAGAGTCCTGTTTTTGGCTGAACCCGATATGCTCTTTTGCCAATGCAGCTAACCAAGCTGAAGATTTGGCACTTTTATGATCACCATGGTTGCATGGTGCCACAGTTACTGTAAACTCGAACCTGTCTGGCATTTCATCTCTGGCGTCTCTCATCAACAAGGCATTTCCTGCCACATAACTGCTCCACAATGGATTTTTTGGTCCATGAGATCACATTTCCCCTCCATTCTGATGTTTGACGCAATCTCATTGTGCTGTTGTCACATGATTGGCTGATTGGATAATGGCAAAAGTGCTTACTTTAATAAGTGATGTTCTTATTAAAGCGAATGGTGAGGACAGTATAATTTGTATGTATAAATCTATTGCAGACCTTTCATAATCTGCTGTAGCTCCATCTGCAGGGTCTGGATGACACGGACAGGGACCTCTCCAGCACTGCGGTTCAAGCGGTGCAGTGACAGCTTCCCCTCCGCCACAGCCGCTATGTCATCATCCTCCAGGTAGATCACTTTATTCGTGTGCTCAATGATGGCACTGAGAACCACACAAAGACAGATAGGGACAGAGAGACAAATAAGTGCGCTGATTCGACAGACAGGGATTTTCTGTTTGTCAGGACTTCACTGCAATTCTGCTACAAACTGAGCCAAACAGGAAACACATGCAGCAATAGAATTTCTAAACTGAAGTTGCAGTAGGACTCTATGGCCACACAGGGGCAGCACCGAGCTTCCCATGCAGAGGCATTGTATCAGATTCAAAATGGAATTTCATGGGCGAAGTCCCTCTCAAAGTTATTCTAGCTATTTACGCAGAAGGACTCATGACTCTATTCTGACGTCTCCTATGACTGTATCGAGTGTGCGTGTGTTTGTGTGTGTCACCTGGCATCGGAGGCGAAGTAAAACTCCACAGCCATCATGTCATTTACAGAGTGCAATGCATTGCTGCTGTCCACCCCATTGATGTAGTTCTTATTCGTAACATCTCTTGATTCTCCTGTAAATAAAAAGATTTTTCAATTACTAAAAATAAAAAGGCTACTGAATTATTTAGTGTAACATTCAGAGCAGAACTACATGAGGACTTTTGAGCTAAACACACATAGTAATATATTTCAGTGCAAAATATTAGAGTGGTTGCTACACAAATATTAAGCTGTTGGTCCAAGTAATATATGTGGAGATTACTGGAGATGCCTGGTTACTTACTTTTACACCTCCCCTTTAACAAACACCTCAAATGCTGCGTCACATTACACTGTCTAAAACTGTGCTATCGCCAAGAGATTAAATCCTGACAATGCTACAGCAGTGTCACAATAATGTCAGTATTGTCAGCATAATGGAGGTATTCTTGAGTCAAAGGTAGAGTATTTGTAAATTAATCCCTAAATCTGTATAACTCAATCTCTCAAAACGAGGTGTGGAAGAATTTGTGGTTGACGAGCTCGGCGTATACACATTCAGCCTACTAAAGCACGGTGTCGTAAAATCTTACAGACAATCAAAATAGCTGGAACAGCTTATTACTGGATTCCTCATTTCAGTGTTGAAATTTTTATTGTCTCTGATCTCATTTTCTGCCAGGCCCTGCACTACAACATGCTTGTGGTTACCGCTTTGTATTCGTCATCATGCCATGCCTACCACCATGGGTGGGAGTAAAGACGACAATGAGAAGGGCACCAAAAGTGAAATAGAACTGGTTTGGCAAGCTGTGGTTGGGTGTGTGTGTGTGTGTGTGTGTGTGTGATTTGGAGGATCAGATAGCTCGGAGGACAGTGGAGGTTCACCATTGTACTGAATGGGGATCTGCTCAGTGGAGAGCTCGTACTGGCTTCGCACACCGATGAGCAGAGGACTTCCTCTCCTAGGAGACACAAAACAGAATTTCTCAAATTCAACGATAAAAAAATTTGAAGGAGAGAAAAAATAAGCAGACTGCCAGCCCTCATTAACCCATCCTTCTTAAGTCATTAGCTGACAAACTAATCACACTAATGACTAGTAAAAAAACTCATACACGAGAATTAACAGTAAACACGTGGTGTTTTGGAATGCTATAAGTTACGTATATGACCCGGAACACAGGATCGCGAAGTGTATTTACTCAGAAATGTCACTACTTTGAAATATGATCATTGATACTCTGCAATTTTCACGACAAAAGTCGAAACTGAGTCTTAAATTTGGCGTTATCATTCTTCAGTGTCCTTACAGGACTTTATTTTTTCTTCTGTTGTTTTTTCGCAACACAGAAGGTATTAGAAACTCCAGGAGGTCCTGACAGTCTGAGTGGGACTCGGGTTTAAGTACAAACCAAACAATGCCTGTGGGGGAAAATAAAAGCTGGTTCACTTTCTCCTAACATCCGTGCTCAGATCCTTTTTGCCGGAGCAAGTCAAAGGTAACATGACATCTGATAAATACAGTTTACAGAGAAAGGCATGACTGTATAATGACTTGTGCCAAACAGAAGCATGTATTCTCATAATGTTTTCCCCACGTTGTTTCAACAGGTGTGGACTCGGGTTGAAATCGGTCCGGCTAACTAAATCATGTCTGACAAACTGTAAGGCGCTATAATTCAGGACAATGGGATTAATCGGTTCGGATACATCAGACACCGACGCTGAAAAGAAAATTTCTGAAGACGCTCAGTGAGATGTGCATTCAAATGAAGTCAAATTATAGCAGGCTTATGCAGATAGGAAGAAAACCGTGAAGAGACTTCTTTCCGACAAGGGAAGTGGACACAAAGAGAGCGAGAGAAAGAGAGAGAGAAAAGAGAAACAGAGAGAGACTTTCTTTGACACTTGAACAGATTTAGCTGAAGCAGTTTTTTCGAATTCTTGTTCCAGGAAGCAATTTAGATTTTAGGAGACCCCCCACTTTTACTTTTTTTTTTTTTTATATATAAAAAAATAAAACAGATCATCCATGCACTGACTTGCACAATTCCCAGATCTGAAGAAAGCAAATCGTCACAACCAACTCATTCAGAGTGAAACAAAGGCAGATGGGAGCGATTAACTCTGTATGCGGTCTCGCTTCCATATGTATAAATCAATATTACGCTGTTCCTAAAGGGTTACAGCTCTAACTCTGCTTGAGTCAGACGTTTTCAGATGAGCAGTATCCTTTTACAATAGAAGTGAACGTAACACACGGACCATGTGGATGTTTAAGCAGCTATCAAACAGCCGCCTTTATTTTATTGTCTGCTGGTTTGTATAGGAATCATGCTCCTTGTGTCAGTACTGCAGTGCTGCATTAACCCTTGTAACTTTCTACGTTCTGCTATCCGTTTTATCGTAGTTCCTGAATAATTCATAGACGTTAAGGGGTTAAAGGATTTGAAACTTCTCTCTCTTCAGTTCTCCCAAAACCACACCTACAAAACACACATGCTGCCTAGACTCCTGAACGCTAGTGCAGCATGACTGGCAGGCAAATAGGGACGCCTCTTGGCCATGATTGGTTGAATATTTGTGGTCCACATCATTTGTTTTTTCCTCCCGTTTTACAGAACCAGAGTTTTTCGCTCTGGCCAAATAATTATTATCGGCTGACAGAACGTGAGAAAACTATACCAAACCTGACAAAATGTTTTGAAGTTCAGAACGCGTCTGTGGTTTTGCTCGGCTCCAGGAGATGAGAAAAATATTATAGTGAGAGGGATATAGTGAGTAAATATGTTCAAGCATTTCGTAGACACTGTATTGCTACCGACCTGGTGGCGACAGCCTCTCCTGGGAAGTGAATACTTTTGAAAACGAGAGCAAATGCCCCCTCCTGCAAGATAAAATAAATGATGGTTATTAGTACACTCTTACAAATGAGACTCTCACATTTGCAGGCATATTAAATCTAAATGGAAATGCATCTCCAAAGATTCTTGCGTTTAACTGTAACATCCTGCCAGAGAGAGAAGAGGCATTGAGTGAACTGAAAACCACAGTGTGCTGCTTATACACTGAACCTGAAGAGAGAAACCCACAAGCTCAAAAACACACACAAACATACACAAGCACCCACATACCTATGAAGATTTCTAGGTCATCCAGGTAAATCTGTGTGGATTGAATTAGATGCTTGCAATACAGATGACAAAGTTAAAATGTACATGAATGCGACTTACCGAATTATTATCATTATTAAAAAAAAGATCTTGGTATTATGAAATTCATAACTGGTACTTCTAGGATGTCAGTGATAAGAGTAGAATAGCACTCGGAGAGCGCAGACCTCCGCCAAGGACAACATTCGACTCTTTATGACATGCAAATCTGCAACTTTATATGTCTGGCTATATTTCTAATGGAGTTGTCATATTTCTACATTGGCTATGATTTGTCACTATTGAACTTCACTGCCATCTACTGGATATCAAGATATATGTCACTGTTGAGCGAAGACTTCTGCCAAGCCCAAAAGCTCTATCTCGAACGGTTAGCGAAAGAGAAACAAGTCTCCCTAAGCCGTCCCATGACGTTCATCCAGTCCAAAATTAAACGTGTTCTTCCTTGGCCCATGCCACAACCTGCCACCAAGTTTCACGCAAATCGGTTACAGCCAGACAAACAAAAAATCAAACAAAAATGCAAACAGACCGCATCGAAAACATAGCCTCCTTGGCAGAGTTGTGAAAGTACAAGTATAAATTTTTACTCAGGTTAAAGTACAAATTCTCTGAAAATGATATTAAAGTATATTAACCACAAATCACAAACACTTATTCTGGATTTCCTCCTAATTTTGCCAATCCCCGCCCTCAATCTATTTTACCCCTATGAGACCCGGGACAGTGAAAACTAGCACAGAAGGACGTTGCATATTTGCAGATTGCTGCTTATGCTAAATCACAGGAAATGTTTAGAGATTAATGATCACAGGATTGCTTAGTGTCTCTGTGAGTGACAGGGGAGAGGGGAAAATACAGCCAATTTTGCCATGGCAACATCAGGATTCAAACTGCTCCAAATCTCCTGAAAATAGTTCAGACGCCCTTCTGTTACACCCTCTTAAATGTCAATCAATTCTGGAGAAAGATTCTTGATATTTAAACTCAACAGCCAAACAAATATACGCCTCATTTCAGTGCTCCTTCAGAAGCTTCACCCCCAAATTCATGGATGCGCACTGTCAAGGCAACAACACTACCAACGACACCCCCATCTCCCCCTCCCCTTCCATCTGTCCTGTGATTGGCTGGAATTCATCTGCTGTTGCTGATTGGCTGGAATAGTGTTATGTGGCACTGTCCAATCCACTTTCAACGTGTCTGTGTTTACAGAGCCAGCACTGTGCAGGAACACTGAATTTTTTTCAGCAAACATACAGATCACACAGCTAGCGGACCGTGAGGAGATATTTTCTGAACTTGACTAAAAGTGTACTGGATTAGAATCGACGACTGCACCTTTAATGCGGCCTCCTTTAACAAGTCTGAATATTACATATATTGAAAATATCTTTATGAATTATAATTTTTGCCATCACTGAAAAACTGACACATCTGCAGCATACTCATGCATACAAACTTATACACACACACACACCCAACCATACATACACACACAAACCATTATAAAAACACCTCCGGCCAAATCGCTCAAACATGAACAGTGAAGTCACAGTCTGTTTCTACTCAGACCAAAACGCTTTTCCTCCCTCTCTCCTTCAGGCCCCTCTAATGCCAAAGAGTCCTCCATGAGTCCAGCTTGCTACAAGGAAGACAAAAGACCCGTAAAACCTACATACTACATGACTGAAGTCAGCTCAAAACCATTATCGCTCTCTAGAATTTCTGTCCTAACCCAAGAAGACACAGCCAAGCGCAATTCAGATAGCGACTTCGTTTTATAGAAGCCATAAAGCAAGACGTTTCCCTTTACTGTGGTGGAGAAAAGGGGAAAGTTAAACAATCCTCAGCTGATAGGGAGAGCTGCTCTTTATAAACTAATGAAAAACAGCAGATTACGGTAAGGCATAGGACAGGAGGATACCAAGGAGACGGGTGTGACGGTGGCAAGGTTAAACAGTACTCTCACGGGAGACGTTTACTTAGATATTTGGACTCTGGAACCTTCTGAAAAAAAAATGATATGGTCCTGAACCCTATCCAAAGGAAGTACTGATGACTGATAAAGCCATGCATGCTTATTACAGCACAGAATAAAAATACTATGAGGGAAGAGTTTGGTGATTTACACTTTAGGGCTTTTGGAAATGAAAAACACTAAATGAAATATTCAAAATTCTACTTTTACGTATACAGTGTGAAAGGTAATGTTGACACAATATGCATTATTCTAATCTACTGTGAGTTATTATAACCGAAGATATACAACAGGCTATAAACCTGATATAAAGGGCTGTAACACGTCTTCTGTAACACACACACACACACACAGAAACTGAGCAACAACTGGACTTCGTTCCCAATATTATGAGCAAAAAGTCCCCGAAGAGTCTGAGTAAGACTCACACACACGCAAACGCTCCACCCACAGACGCACAAACTTATTGCTTACCAGCTGTTGGATGACACACTCGACCAGGGTGGAGAAGGACACAAAATTGCTCTCACGGTTGTCATAAAGATACTTGATCAACTTGGGGATCACTTCAGTGTCTGTCTCTGACTCAAACTCGTAGCCTTTGGAGATCTGTCAAAAGGGTGGGATCCGACAGTGCCATGGTTACACACACACGCAAAAGCAAAATACACAATTGTTATGTTTTTCTTAAAGAAGAAAAAAATGGTCTCGCAATGGATTCTGATGATTAAACTATAATGATCAATAAGCATTAATCAGTACTGGTGAGAAAAGATATTAAGTCACAATACTAGAGAGAATTAGCTTTGTCCATTATGCATTATTAACTCATTGTCTTCTCTTTCTATAGCCTTATAATGAGAGATTTGGGGAATGTGCTACGATGTATTGCTTAGAGCCATATGGCTTGCTGGATTAGTCATCTGTTCGACTTCGAGGCCAAGTCTGGCATCATTTTATCCACAGGAAAAAAAAATTAGGATTACTACATCTGTACTTTCTTTTCTCACTGAATTTTTTTCCACAGCTTCCTTAGTTAAACTCAGTCTTCTTTTTCGAACGACTGCATTTTTACAATTCAGACAGTTCACCGGGAGCCTCAGCTGTAATGGTTTCCTGCTGAATTAACTCAAAGCATGTGTGCAAATTTGTGACAAATTTCACTCACCAGATACTTCTTCAGTTCTTTGTAGTTAGTGATAATGCCATTGTGGATCACCACAAACTCTACAGAGAAAAGTAGATATTATTAATGACTGATTGAATTAAATAAGAGCTGTCAGTGCATACCTTGCTCATTTTCTCGCTTTAAAAAAAAATTAAATAGCAATTTCTGTGAAGTACGTACAACAAAAACACGATATTATTAAATCTGTGTCTCTTATTTTGATCATTTCTGGCCTTGGTCCATTATTAGAGTAGTTTACAAAACATTTACATGAGTTGGAAATAGGTTAGGATGAAAAAAAGAATGGTTTATAATGTTCTTTAGATATGGTCAAGAGTCATTCGTCCTGTTAGCGCCAAAGTTGTGAAGTAAATAAATGAATAAAGTAAATAAAAGTAATAAAGTGAGTGACGGATGTTTTATTTGGCTAGTAATGGGAATGAGACCACCTATATCGAGTCCGAGTCAAGACGACCTTAAAGGGTCGAGTCTGAGTCAAGACCAAGACTCTGGGATTTTCGGGCAGTTGAGACGGAGTCAAGACTGAGTCTTTGGAGGAGGTGAGACCGAGTCCAGACTGAAACCTAAAAAAAGTCTGTTTTCAAGAACATGGATTTAATTTAGACTTAGCTATTAGGTCAGAACATCGTTCTGCTTTTCAGCATGATTTGTTGCTTGCTGTGTCATATGTGTCAAAAATGTGTCATATGACATTCCTGCTATTGTTTTGTCTTTAAAAACATCATCAAAACATCATGAATTCCTAGGCAAGAAGTGAAAATGGCTACATTTTCTCGAAATCAAACTGGAACAGAAAAATAACGCCGCTAACACGTTGTCACTCGAACTATTTAGAGTGATTTAGTTCGCTGTTTCTATTACATTCAATGAAAAATTCAGATTGTCGTTGGTCGGTTTATCTTTATCTTTGCGCACACTTATCCACCAAAGACTAGTAAAATATCACCAAAAAAATCAACATGCTTTGCTACTGTAAATCTCTTTCAAACGCATTTAAGGTCAAGCCAAGTTCAACGTCAAGCAATGAAAATGAATCACAAACTGTAATTTGTGATTATTAATCACAAAGCATTTATTTCTTCCACATTGCCTCTGACTCATATTTGTTTAATTCCTACTGGCCAGGACATTATTCATTCATTAGCGCATGGAGCTTAATTTAGGTGCTTTCTCACTACAGGTAAGTAAATATATCCTGCATTGGTCGTCGGATTATAATAAACGCACATTACTACAGCATAAAGTACAATCAAGCAGCTACATGAAATATGTTTATATATGAGGGTGTGTTATTACATTGGTGTTAAAATGATAGATCCTGGTTCTGAAACTTTTAAGAGAGACAAGACGATAGAGAACAGCCAACAACTTTTTTTTAATCATTATGTAAAGGGAACAAACACGGCAGGCCTTATAAAGTCATGTTCGGCTCCTCTGGATTAAAGGACACGCCCTCTCTTATGTTATGACGTCAGAACTGTTTGAAATGCTGGAATTTTACTAAATAAATGCTGCTGGAACTGCTCTTTAAACTCAGGTTCAACAGGTTATGCTAGAATGCCTATCCTTAGTTAATGAATCATACACACCCACCATATACACCAATACTGTATGTACTAATTTACAAGGTGGAGCATGGACAATCAAGTATTTCTCTCCTTTCACCTAATGGGACCAAAAAACCAATTGAACAGTTATCTAACAGCCATAGTAGATACGTAGGGTACAGAAAGTCACCGGGGCATAAGCCTGGGGATTAAAGGAATATTTTAGTTTGTCAATGTGACGTTTATCTATGACATCTGTAGTGTATATTGTGCAGTGAGTGTGAAAAAGAACAGAATAAAATACACTTTTACTCAAATCTTGCTATTAAGGAGTTGTTAAGGTGGTCAGTAAACATTTCTTTGTTGTTGTTGTTTTTTTTGTAAAAGGCTTTCATTAATTCTTAAGTTAAAGGAATCTATGAATTACGTTTTAAAAATGTACAAGTTATCCTGGAATTTTTCTGCAACCATAAATTCAACATTACACTACACATTAAAACTTCTTCCTGTCCGTACAAGCCGTCTAAATTGCTTTTTTACTGAATTTTTCTTTCATTAGACTGTAAAGGAAAAGGACTGTCTAAAGGAAATTGTTTCATATGGTAATTAGATTAGATTTGTAATCATGTGTAAGCATGTTCAAGGGAGGCTACAGTACATTTGTACATCTTAAGTGTTGCTTCCATTCTTATTGATACGTATGTTTTGCTTGGGAAAGTAGTTGTGATGTTAAATCAGTAGCTCTAAATGGTTCTTCTAACTGAGGCTGTCTAATGGACCCTTTCTGTTTTCTGCCCGTTTATTTGCTGAGGTCAGCTGTCACATCTGCACTGAACGAGGAACAGCCGTTTCTTTTATGTTTGCTCTGATCTGTTGGGGATGAGCAAAGTGTAGACTTCCCTAGGTGACAGCGAGTAGTGTGGCCTGACAAATGACTACATAATGGCTGGTCAGATAACATTCCAGATGTTACACTCCCAGTAAGTATTGGGTAATGTAATGGTTAGTTTGCTAGATAATATAATGGAATGGGCAATTTGTGTTTTCATTGCATAATCTGAAATCTAAACTTGGGCTAACATGTATTACCGTTGTTCCTGTCAGAGCGGTGAGGGTGGCTGTTGAGAGCGCTGGGTTCTCCGTGTGTCGCCCAGCGAGTGTGAGCGAGGCCAAAGTGTGTGTCCATTTCCATTTCCAAATCAATCGTGTCATTCTCTGACAAGACAAAAGGAAATTGAAATGATACAGATTAGGAGTCTGTGATGAAGTAATCAGAATGAAAGTAAACAAGATTCAGGCCTAGCAAAAAAAAAGAAAGAAAGAAAGAAACAAGAAAAAGACAAGTCTCACTGTACAGCTCCTCGTCCAGCGCTTTCACTTTTCCCTTCTTCTTAAACAGGCAGATGTTTTCTTTGTCATGTTTCCCAGTACCATCCACTGCAATACCTGGACAAATCAAACAGATCATAAAAAAACCCAGAAGAGTCATCTGTTCACACACAGCTTAAATAAATACTCAAAGATTTGTCAGACAATCTACGTTATCTGTAAATGAACATTTGGGAGATTAGCAAGGACAAGAATTTCAACATTCAACCGTGATGAGAAGAAAAACAGAAAAGCTTTTGCTCATTAGTCTAAGGACGGTCATTAAACGTTTATACAAAGCATTTTTCTAGGACATGCCCACAGTTTCTTCACTCAAAGACATTCATTGATTGCTTGTAGTAAACAAGTTGTTCTTTTCCTACTTTTCTTACACTCTAGAAATGTAATAGATACATGGGAAAAAAAACAATCCAAAACACTAAAGTATTAGTTCAGAACTCCACTCAGTTGGATCATTCGACTACTTCTCGTTTAGCAGCCGGAGAAAAGGAGCACCTGGGCCTCCTTGCTGCCAGAAGCACATGAAACAGGCCCTCTGTTCAGCCCCGAGTCGTATCTGTTACGAGCAGGACACACTGCCATGACATTCAGGGATCTGGGAGGAGCTGGCTCACCTGCAGAGTCGTAACCTCTGTACTCCAGCCTCTGCAGTCCCTTCACTAGTGTATTAAAGATCTCCTTCCTCGTCCGGGGAACCCTGTAGTTCAGGTAGGCGAAAATCCCTGGAGGGTGGTTGAGAGAAAGAAGGCAGGAAATGTTAATGGATATCAGATACATGTGAAAGCACTTCCTGGGAATGTTGAAGATGAATGAATAGGGGAAATGAGAACAAAACTTGCGGTGTTTCATGCATAGCATATTGTGTTAACTGTGCAAGGAAAAAGACAGAATTTCTCCCAAATACAAGGCTAGAAATGACTTTAGGGAGTTTTTTCTTTTACAAACAAGTAGCTTAACACAAGGAGACTTTTCATGCAGCCACGTAGCTTGTGTATTTGCACCACTGGCGGCTCGCGCGAACTGGATCTGTCTGTTCACACTAACATCATGACTTATGTTAAATACCTGTTATCTAATGGAATTAATGAATATCATTTGCTCATGATGACTAATAACAAGTCTGCCTCTATAAGTCTATGGCTGATTATTATTATTATTATTTATTTTTTATCCCGAATGCGGCATCACAACTCATCAGCTGGATCTTTCTGTACATGTGAAATAAGTTTCCCTCACTTACCACACATCGTAATGCAGTCCTCTTTACACACAAAGTAGAATAAATCGCTGCTTTAAGTCGCTTTCTGGTTCACGCGCACGCACACACACACAAACACACACAAACACACACACACAAGTCCACGCACTTACTCTCACATAAACACACCCACACACACCGTTGGTGTCCTGCTTATAAGCGCGGCTGCCCCACCTCTGGCTTCCATGTCAAGGCTGGACACGCCCACCTCTACTTTTAAATGCTGAGAAGTTATTAACAAAACAAAAACCGTTTTTAACAACGAGGAGGCGTAATGACGTCAACGCGCACGGCCGCGCCCATGACATTATGACATAATAGTCCAAACCCTGTATGTTAATGCTATGTTACGTTGTTCTTTTTGTTCTAATATTTAATTAGAGTGGTGGGACTCACAACCCAGCATTACCAAAATTGTTACATGTATTATTGATCGAGTTCTTTTAATTATAAATAGGGTTGGAAAACTCCACAGCATGCGATATGATTTCGATTTTTAAGGCAACGATTACCACTGCATCTGCTGTGATATAATATGATTTCATTTTATAGCCTACGTTCGATGTTAAAGGTAGGCCTACCATTCATTTGTGAATGATGATCGTCGTGATGAGGATGATGATGAGGCTGGGCGGCATGGTGGTGCACTGGTTAGCACTGTCACCTCACAGCAATAAGGTTCTGGCTTCAAACCTGCCTGTGTTTCTGTGTGAAGTTTGCATGTGCCTGCATGGGTTTTCTCCAACAGTCCAAAGACATGCAGATTAGGGCAAATGACTACTCTAAATTGCCCATAAGTGTGAAGGTGAGTGTGAACGGTTGTTCGTCTCTGTGTCAGAGTGTTAGCCCTGGGATAATTTGGAGACCTGCGCATGTTGTACCTCACCTCTTTCCCGAAGTCAGCTGGGATTGACTCCAGATTCACTGCAACCCTTAACAGATAACCAGTGTAGATATTAGATGGATGGATGATGATGATAGTGAAGTGCTATTTTAAGTATCATAGTTAAGGCTAAATCACCTTACTAGACTATTTATTATTATTTATTATTTATTATTATTTTTTTTTTCACACACCATTCATCTGTCCTATGTTAATCAATAGTGACTGAATTATGATTTTTTCATCAATTCATTTCAATTGTTGCCTTATATTCCAGTGCATAAATGCACAAACCTCACAGTTACTGACTTTCACGGTCAGTGTCGTGTTGGATCCGGAGCCTATTCCAGGAACACTAGGTGTGAGACCAAGTGAGGTGGGAATACACATTGGATGGGACACAAATCTGTCACAGGTCACCACAAACACATTCACACTAAAGAGGAGCTGATTTATCTTAGCAAATGCACCTACTGAGGTGGGAGGGAGCTTGGGAGGGAACCCACCATAGAATCTCCCCTCAGGCTCAAACCGGGGAATCCTGGAGCCCCCATGCTCTGTGCTGCCTACTCCAAACCTTAACAACTCAAAAATAATCAAGCTCTACACCTTTAAATTATAAAAAAACAAGCTCTACACCTTTAAATTATAAAAACAAGCTCTACACCTTTAACTTATGAACATGGAATAAATCTGTGATGAGAGATGTCAGTGGAATTTATTTGACATTTATTAAGGCAAAAAGTTTGTGAACCCCTGTTATAATAGTTTGATAGTTCGATCAAACTATCATGATATCAGCTAGAGATTTAACATTGCCTCATCTTTCAATTATGTCTACCTCCTGACCATGCAACTACACTCAGTAAAGAAGGTTAGCTCTAGAACCCTTAATATTTCTTCATATATTCTCTATATGTTTTTCAGTAACCCCAAACTGTTCTACACAGAACCTGACAGGGTTTCTCTATTAAAAAGAGTTTCAAGCACAAAGTAAAAATCCTTTAGCCCTACATAATACCCTTGTAAACCCTTAAATCATTTTCATCTACCCCCTTATCACTGACTTTTTTTTAATAAACTACGTATTCAAATATTAGTTTCATTATTTAAATGTGCATAATTAAATGATGACTATTAGTGCCTTAGAGCTTTTTTTCCTGTCCATTTTATTCCATTATTTATAGGCTACGTGTTTTTGAGTTATCAAGGCCTGGAATATACTGTATTACATAAAATTACATTCAATAACTAAATCTACCCATGACTAATAAATATAAGAAAAAAATTACCTGACCTATGTCCAAGCATATATTCAATATTGATGGTAGTCAAGATTATAATGAACTAATTAACTAATTATCTCATTAACTAATTAATTAATTATATTATGCAGCAGTAGTTATTATTCAGTTATTATAATGATAAATAAATGAATGATTGACTTTGAATTGGGTTAAAAGTATTCCAGTGGCAACAAATATGTTTCCGAAAATATGTTCAAATCATAATTCATGAAAAGCTTTATTAAAACTAATGTGAAAAAGTTTTCATAATTTATTCCAAAATGTTTTGATTGTACATTTTGATTCATTGTATCTGGTTCCTTAAGATGGAAAGTTCGGGAACAAAAAAAAAAGCTCTCATGGCTTCTGTTAATAAGTCTGATGGTACACATTTGCATGAAAGTGCGTAATCAGATTACGTGCATAGTCAGATTAGGATCATAAATAAATCTGTTCGGCAGTTGTGAGGGAAATGTTTTTACACTGGAAGGGGTAACCACTGATCTAGCAATTGCAGGAAGAGGAATGCTAAAGAATGCCATAGCTAAAATCTGTAATTATTGTCAGTCAGAAATCTCTTGAGCTTACTGTTTTTTTTAATAACACGATGCAATCCAAACAATCAACATGTCCTCACAGACCTCAGGACTCAGTCAGCACATGAACGAATGTGAATTACTTTTTTTAGATCAGGTATTTCATACCAATATACTGCTGTCATTAGATACAGAAGATAAAAATCCACCGCTTTGGTCCCAGTGAAGTCAATTTATGAGCGCACTATTACCAAAAGAAGTATAAGGTCGAAATTCTTTCCAGCCTTAACTATGTCTCAGGAAGGTGTGAAAAAATGAACTCACTCCAGTAGGAAAAAACCTTTGCACTTATGTCTTAGATGTTTCTCCTTTGAATACTTCCTTCATGGGGAAACTAATTAAATAATCTCTTTTGAACTTTAGACAACTTAAACTTCCTCATGCCTGACATATTCTGAACAACGCCTTTTAATTTGATCACCGATATACTTTACAGGAATGTAACATCTCTCCTCATTAATGTTGTTTTTTTTTTTTAAATAAACCAGTTGTAATATTCAGAAACAATTACCTTTATGAGAAGAGATGGGTTAATGATAGTAATAATTATAATGTTGCACTAATTTCACTGGTGTACTGTCTTTCATATAATTCCAAACTATGCTATTACATAACTTCAAAAAACTCCAAAAAACTTCAAAAGTAAATTGCTTAATGAGACATGAGTAACTATTGTCAAGTAAAAATCTTCTAGATAATGTGTTAGCAAGATTTTTACAGACGTTTTGTTCTTAAACTAGCTGGATCATTCTAATACACAATTGTAATAATGATTAAAGGGACATAAATATCGCTTTTCTGAAATTAACAATTATACATACACCCGCTTAAGTTATTATTATTCAGTGGTGCCGAAAGTTCCAAAATGTCTTTAACTTGCCAAGACCAAGGCCAACTTCCTGTTAGTGGTCATGATTGACTACAGCTGGTAGCTTCTCTGTGCACAACATAAAAAAGGGTTTGTTTGACAAGTACAAGTTAATGGGAGGTCTAGAAAAAGACCCAAACCCAGAAAATTTGTATGGATGGTCAAGAACAATCCAGGAACCATCAAAGCACAGGCCTGAGATGAACTGGAAGCTGCTGGAACATCGTCTACAGTCAAATGAGATTACATCGCCATGGACTGAAAGGCTGCTGTCCAAGAAAGAAGCTCCTGCTTCAGAATCGACACCTTTAGGCTCGATTAAAGTTTTACAGCTGACCACATGGACAAAGAAAAGGCCTTCTGGAGGAATGTTTTATGATCGGATGCGACAAAGACTGAGTTGTTTGGCCACAATGAGCAGAGGAACAGAGGAACACTGTACCAGCTGTTAAGCATGGTGGTGGTAGCATCATGCTCTGGGGCTGTTTTGCTGCCAGTGGAACTGCTGCACCGCACAATGTGGATGGAATCATGAAGTACCTCAACATTCTTCAGCGTAACCTCAAACCATCAACTAGACGGTTGAAACTTGGACACAATTGGGTGTTCCAACAGGACAATGACTCCAAACGCACATAGAGCTGGCTGGGGAATGGATAAAGCAGGATAACATTAAGCTTAAAACAAGTCCTGACCTCAAGCCTATTCAAAATATGCAGACTCTGCTTCAGATTCGGGTCCGTGCCAGGAGACACAACAATTTTTAATAGAGCTCTACCAATTCTGACAAGATCAGTGGTCAAATATCTAAACAGAATTCTTGTTGATGGCTACCAAAAGCATCTGGTCAAGGTGAAACTTGCTAAGTGGCATTTAACTAAAAATTAGGTTTGCTGCATGGATTATTTTGACCTTGTGTTGATTTCAGGAAAGCCGAAATAAATAAAAATTTATGCACCAAATTCTTGAATAATTTTTCTATTAACGATGTATGTTGTACAATCATTCTGCCACAAAAAAATATTGACATCCAAAAGAAAAAATTGTAAGCCCAATATTGCCATGACATTCATGTCCCTCATGACTGAATGTAAACTTCTGACCTCAACTGTATATGAAAGGAAAATGAACATCCCTTAGGCTTCCAGTTGCAGCTCTGAAGAACTGTCCATTTATTGTACAACCCCAAATCAGAAAAACTGGTAAGGTATGCGGAATGCAAATAAAAAAGAAAGCAGTGAAAATTTAGGACTACTATAAATAATTAAATAATTATGTTATTTGAAACAGGTGATGTCAACATGTGATTGTAATCGTGATTAGTGACAAAAGCAGTGTTCAGGAAAGGCCTAGTCCTTTAGGAGCAAAAATAGATCGAGGATTACCAATTAGCTAAGAAGCTGAAATGGTTAAAAACAATGTTCCTCAGGAAAACTAGGAAGGGATTTGGATATTTCACCATCTACGGTGCTTAACGTAATTAAAAGATTCAAGGAATCTGGAGGAATTTCAGTGTGTAAAGGGCAAGGGCGCAAGCCTAAGCTGACTAACCGTGATCGCTGATCTCACAGATGGTTCAGTATCAAGAACTGTCATTCATCTACATATAACCAATATAACCAAGTAGGCTCAGAGTTACTCTGGCAAATCTTTGTCAAGCTCTAAAATACATTGGTATATCCACAAATGCCAGTTAAAACTTTACAGTGCCAAAAGGAAACATGTATTTCAAGTCTTTTTTTTTTTTCCGGAAGAAATGGACACCACGTGCTCTGGACCAAAGACAAAAGGACTGTTACCAGCAACAAGTCCAAATGCCAGGGTCTGTCATGGTATGAGATTGTGTCCGCGCCCTTGGCAATGGTAACTTACACCTCTGTGATGGTACCATTAGAGCACATCGAGATTTTGGAGCAACTTATACTGCCTTCAAGATGACATCTCTTCCAGGGACGCCCATGCATAGTTCAACAAGACAAAGCAAAAACACATTCTATATGCATTACAAAGGCATGGCTGCAGATTTAAAAAAAGGGTGTAGGCATGGCTGCAGAAGAAGAGGGTGTGGGTGCTGGATTGGCTCGTCTGTAGCCACGACCTGTTCCTAAAAGAGAATGTACGGCACATTTTAAAACACAAAAAACCCCGCACTGTTGTACACCTTAAGACTGATTTGCAGGAAAAATTATGTGGTGTCTTTTAGGTATTGTGAAAAGAAATGGAAACATTACAAAGTGGTAAATGCTTTACAGTCCCATTGTTTTTTTTAAATAATTCGAAATAAGCAAGAATCAAAATTGAAATAGGTGTTCATTTTGAAAAAAAAAAAAAAAAACATACTAAAATTCATGAGGTAAAACATCAAATAATGAGCCTTTTGTATTGTTTTCAATATAATACAGGTAAAAGAACACTGCTTTCACTTTTAATTTAATTTTAACATGCGTCCCAACTTTTTCTGATTTGGGGCTGCATATATCCCAATTGACAGGTAGCTATGTGCATTAAAAAAAAGATTTTGAAAAACAACAAATACAGGCCAAATAATCAAATACTATTAAGCTTTTGTCACCAGAGAATCATATGCCAAATTATTTGGTGAAGCATTTTCATATTTACACACATGCATACATACAGTCTTTACATAAATCTTACAAGGCCAGGACTAAACCTGTAAAAACTTATATTTTAACTTTACTTATCAAAACATTTGTTCTATCAATGTTCTAATGCATTCAACTGTGACATCTGTATACTTAACCACTGAGAACATAAACAAGTGAAGGTGTATAATAACATAATTACATAAAAGTTATATAATTATAATTGCATTCATCAACCCAACCCATTAATGATCTCTCTCTCTCTCTCTCTCTCTCTCTCTCACACACACACACACACACACACACACACACACACTCACACACACACAGTTATCATGTAAACCGTTTCAGGTTTTTCCGCATTTCATTTTTGTTTCATTAATTGCAGGCGTGTAGAGTTTGGTTTTTCATTTGATTTAGATATTCATCTGCTTTTTAGAAAATGACTCAAAGTGTCAAGTATGAAGGTACAGATTCAAATGTAGGTAAACAGTACTTTAAAACATATTACACCGATAAGTAGTTTGGGACTCAAAAGTCCCTGGGTTGTAATTAATAGACAGAATACATTTATTGTTCTGAGGAAACCTGATATCTTAATAAATATGCTTAGATTTTTGTGTTAAATTTTCCTATCTTAATAAAATCTGGCAATGTTTTCTTATGGACCAACAGTAGTGCTTCTCTGTACACATCTGTATAGTATTAAGTTGGTTGAGAAAGGGACCCTGGACCCCCACACCCCCCTGTGTGTTGCTCTTCACAGCAGCTAGGGAATGGATAAAGTGAAGTCACAACTCATCCACACACACTATAACCACAGTAGGAAATGAAGTGCGGGCTTATAAAGCAGAGATTGTGAAATCACTGACCCAGAGCAGTGACTTAGAGATCGCATGGATGTTGGCTTGATACTACTCACATGGTTGTGTATAAAAGTTTACTCTGTACCATATAAAAACGACGATTTATACTAAAAAAATTGCTGCAAATTGCAATCTGAAGGTTTTGCCATGAAAGTTTTTCCTTAAGGCAGAGATTAGGCTATTAAAAAATACCTAAGCATAACCAGCTTGTCTTCTTTCCATCAGCTAGTGCTAGTTCACATAGCCTACATGTTCTACACACAGAATGGCTAGTTTGCTAGCCGACCTGGCATAAGGCTGCTTCTACCCACTTGAGCTAACTTGTTGCCTAGCGATGAACTTTTCCACTTCAAGTATGTTCAGAATGGTACATACATTCATTAAAGATGTGCATTAGCTGTTGGAGATTTGGTTTCCTCCATTAACAGGTTGTGCTGGTTTACTTCTTAAGTACATGTTTGAGTATGGTTCTATAAGACTATCAGTCGTTGCACGCACATACTAGCACAAACTCTTTCTGATTCCTCTTATTTCCTCTTCTTCGTCTTCCTTCTGGTGCTTCCTTTGGGATTCACGTTGCCACTTGTAAAAACATGAAATGCAAAAGGGGCTCTCTTGGGGTTTTTCCATTCTGGACTACTGTAGAGGCACGACATGGCAGCTCTGTGGAAGAGAGAGGGATTAAAAAGCCAGCTTTGCTATTTTAAAATTGAGTAACTCAACCATTTTGTGTACTTTTTTTTTTCTTACTTTAACAAATTATATGGAAAATATTTAGAACACGATAAAAAAAAAAAAAGTCTTTAAACTACAGCCTCAGTGCAAGTGTATTACGTGGCTGAGGAAATTCATCTGGAAAGCTGCCCCATGGTCTGGAGTGCTTGTTTTATGTTCGGGCTCTTGTCAGTCATTTAATACACCCATTGCAACACCTCTTCACTCATCCTCAATCTCTGTCCAAAATCAACCAAAATCCAGGACATCCAGCTAATTTTCCTGTGTTTCAAAAAGCAGAATAAACCCTGGCAGCACTTTTCCATGATGAAGTCACTTATTTGCGGTGTAATGGATAAAGCCTGGACACAGAATTAACAATGTTGCTTCTGGACAGGTCTGCAAATGCAATCTGTACAAAACTTCGTTTGAATTGTTCGGCTGGCTTTAAATAACAAATCAAGGACATAACTCTTTTTATTACTAAGAAAACGACAGTGAAGGCATTCATGACCATCTTCATGAATCATTTACAAGCCAAATTTAACATTTTTATAGTGTTATAACTTGGATTTCAAGGGGCTGAACAGCCCGTCTTTTTTAGATAGTGATGCTAACAAGGGTCACATGCTGATACCAAAGCTTAGAGCTCATAACTTATTACAAAGAAAAACAGGACAGCGATGGCACTTCTGAGCTTTAGCATAAATCATTATGAGATGAACTGGGCATGTTTATAGTGCTATAAGTTGGCGTTCAAGCAGTTGGACGTCTCTGTGTGCCTGAAAGTGATGTTCTGACAGTCCGTAGCTTAGCTACTGCTAACTCTAGTATAGGTGAACCATCATTTCGTGTGGGAATGGACAGAGGACTCAAGGGGTGAAAAATCTTTCCTAATGTTCCTTTAAACCAGCACTTTAGGTTGAATTAAAATTAAAATTTTTAATGCATAAAATGAAAATAAAACACAAGGAGGAGACTCCAGGAAGTTTCAGAGAAGGAGGTGTTTGCCAGACCTTAGTGCCTTTATTTTATTCCCTGTCATAATTGAGAAATCGTTTCATCAAACACGTTTATGAGTTGCCTTTGGAGATTGAATAAGGCTTATATTGTAGCCTGTAGATTTAAGTGAAGCAATAGAACAAGGGTAAGATGTTATACTTTTCAGGAAGCTTTGCACTACATTAAAATGAGTTCACCGCATGGCCATGTGTATGCTCACTTTAATGGCTCTTACATGTGAAAAAGTGATCTCTAACTACCCGGTCATGAGTCTAAGACTTCCATGTGAAGAGGAAGAGGGTAGCCTGTGACAGACTATGCCATAAGCTGTGAATGAAAACCATATGTAGGTCGTATTCTGGCATTACGTAACACATCCCTCACCCTTGTTCACATTTAGTAACTGCTGTCTGACTGTGCTAGATGCCCCTAGTATATGACTGCCCATGGTTGTCCAAATCTGTTCCTGGAGATCTACATTCCTACACACTTCCTTTATTTCTTAATCAAACACTTTTTCCAGCAAATTAAAACTCTCCACAGAAGCTATATCTTCAAATTTTGTGTTAAAAGTAGACTCTGCGGGATGGCTACGAAGAATGCAACTAAGCGTTACTGATGTGGGTGTAGAGTTTTGCACCAAAAGAAACGTCAAATAAAACAAGGAAATGAAAAAGGTATCAGTTAAAGAGAAAGCAGTTGCATAACATATTTAGTTGGAAATTCTAGTTTTATCGCATTAGCATCAGGATTTTTATGAGGTGAGTATACAGATGTGAAGGAGCATCGCCTTATTCCGGCATGGCTGACTAAATAGCTGCAAACATTCATGCTATTTGACACACTTCCGTTCTTCCCACGAACACTGGGTGGCTGGTGACCACTAACAGGGTGGTGCCACGGACAAACAAGACTGGATTCCAATAACAGCTGGATGAAACCATGGTACTACTAATAACTCTTTTCTAAAACAAAATTCTCAGGAGTTCTTAACTTTTCATAATTTAAAGTTCTAAGATTTTTAAAAGCCATCTCTGATACGGAAAGAAACCATAGCAACCAGGTATACAGTCAATTCTAAGAAAAAGGGGTTCTTCAAGGGTTCTTTAAATAGCTAAGGGATCTTCATGTCCTAAAGGGGTTCAACCTGGAACCTTCTCTGATAGGGAGATGTTCTGTTATAGTGTTCTACACAGGGTTCTACTGAGAGACAAGACAAAGACAAAGACACCTTAACGTTCTTGAGGGCTGAATCTAGAGCCACTGTACAGTCTCAGGGCAAAGACACAAGTCTGATGGCTCCATCATGGAAATGTAGTCAGCTCCAGAATTATTAGGTTCTCCAAAGAGAAATGGCAGGAATGACTAAATAAAATAAACATTACACATGGTGCTTCCAATGGGTGCGACAGCAAAGCGTGAGTTGTGAAATCTACCTGCTGCAGAGAGCAAAATGGGCACCCTAACCAATCGTGGGCATCTGTGAGCTCATGTGTGCAGAAGAGGGTAGATAGTACCTTTCTCCGAGTGTGTTACACTGCGCCGTGAGCAGTAACTGGCGTCACATGTTCGGAAGGAAGCATTTGTAAACCTTTACTTTTTTAGGGAGAATCTAAAATATAAAATAATGTATATGTATGACTATATATGGACTGTTTAACTAATAAATATTACACTCAATTATTCAACTACAGAAACTTTCATTTTTCCTCTAACAAAAAATAATTCACATAAGTAACTTCTTTTATTAAAATAATAGTATTTTGTTTCTCATGTCAACATGATTACCCTTCAAAACAAATGCAAATCATCATACCTCAGAAATGTTTCATTACTCCCAGCCTCCAAGAACTGAATTTTGTTTTAGTGTGTCATTTCATGTTTCCCAGGGTATAAATATCAGTTACAGAACATAAACACCTGAACACAAAACAGTAAGATGGTTGCTGACCTGTACAACTCCTGTAATAGACACAAACACGAAGGTCAATAAAACAGTTTGAAAAGTTCAAAAGTCATAATTAAAAATTATGATTACTTGTACGAACCTACACTACCAGTCAAAAGTTTGGACACCCCTACTCTTTTTCATAGGTTTTTCTTTATATATTTTTTGCTTTTTACGGTGTAAAACATTACTGAATACATCAAAACTATGAAGCGACACGTACGGCATGTACTGAATTATGTGGTAAACAAAAAAGTGTAAAAAAA
>JAQQZR010000011.1:3286366-3296662 GCA_030068235.1 Notoglanidium macrostoma | reverse complement strand
CCGCTCAACTAAGTAAAGAGAAACAACAGTCCATCATTATCCAGTCTCTTTTAAAGTCATACAAATAAAGAAAAAAACTGTCCAAACTTTTGACTGGTAGTGTAGTCTTAATGTATCTGCATAATCATATCTTATGTTTTCTTAAAGACAACTCTATTAATTAATAATATTATGAAGTGAATTGATGCTTTCCGGAGCAGAATGACGCTTCTGCTTTAGAAGAATCACAATCTACTTCAGTTATGGCATTTTCAGGTATGCAGATTATCATCCTCAGCTTCTTTATATTCTCACATGGCATAACAACAAAGACCGTTGTTGCTAAATTCAAAGCCCCTGTGAATTACTGCTCTCTAGTGCTCTGTATTAATACTTGAAATCTTGTGCCTCCCCAGAGGCCTACAGATGTGCCACAGCTGGAAATAGGTAAACTCTCGAAAAAAGGAAAACAAAAAAACACAGTGCGCTTCAGTACACGTTTAAAATCACCAGCACTATAACTTTAATGTCCTATAAAATGTCCATTGTATCATTGAATTTACTATTTGAGAAACTATTACTATACAAGAATTGAGTTTTATGTGATTATAAAAAGCACTTAATGAAAAATAATGGAATAGGAAACAGTAAGGTGTCCTTAAATATCTTTTCTAAGATCACAACTGTCATGTGCTGTCATGTTATCTTAGTACTAGGATATTTAAAGAAAAGAAAACTGCCTAAACCTGCTCAAGCTTAAACAATGAAATGTTATCTTAAGCTGTCAAATTCCTTGCTCGTGTAAAAGTGTGGTTTACTCGTCATAACTATTCTATTAAATCTGGTATTCTTCACTCGAGTTAAAGTATAAAAGTATGAACGTAAATTTACTGAAATTATTAAATTAACAGCAAAACTCAACAAACGAGAAAGACCGGTCACACTGATTTTAGATACGGAAGATAAATGAACTCCTCATTCACCGAGGAACCAATTAGCTAAAGCTATTGCTAATCTCTAAAAATGGTAGCTAGCATACATGATGCGAACTAGCTAGCTGTCCCTTGATAAATACAATGTGATATTTATTAAACGTTAACATTAAATGTTATGAATTAAGATCAACTCCTTGAAGGTGTCGGACGCTAAATAGCTAGCTCATGACACTGCAGATGTCCAATTATACAGGAACGTACTGAGGTAACTTTTGAAAATGTAGTGAATAGAAAACTTTTGTTTTAAAATGTTAAGTAAAAGAATTTGGTGAAAGAAAAGCTCATCAGAAAGGTTTAATTACAGTTATAACATTTGTTCATTCCTAGCTCTGGCACAAAAGGAAACACTTGTAAGAGTTATATGAGGTCATATAACCTGTGAGTTAGATAAACATACTTAATAAAATAGTTAGCATGCTGGAGCATGAAAATTACACACTGAGGCTAGATATACAGTGTATATACAGGCTTTATTGCACATCATAGCACAGGTTTCCTTCGCTTTACTTTACCCTTTGACACACCTTGTTGCTGGCATTACTGAGTTAAAGCTGAAGCCAAGGGACTGAAAATTCCCTTTGAAATTTGGAAAAGTTTCCAAACCAGTTTGGAAACTTGTTCGTTTCTGAAGTCAGTGCCGATTCTCACATGAACATGAATGTGAACATGTTTTCTTAGCCTGTATCTTTCATGTAGATCTCGGTGGCGAACAAAGGCGTTCGAATTTGTGCTTGGCTGAAGCTGGTAGCTAAGAATTGCAGTAATCCTTACCGCTTATAACAACTTAGAGTTTCAATATCAAACAGAATTCCAAATACAACCACTTTAGTATCCGAAGTATCCCGAATAACATTTTTTTAACCACTTGGAATTACCAGGAAATAGAAATCGTTCCTGAAAAGTGTTCTGATCTTCGTCTTGAGTAATAATCGTATATGATCTGATGTGTAAAAATTATATAGATGATTTTCCATTGCCAAATATTTATAAAATACATCCATTCATGAATTCCTGCTTTATCCTGGTCAGGGTCGCAGAGGATCCAGATCCTATCCTGGGAACACTGGGTGTGAGGCAGGAATACATGCTAGATGGGATGCCATTGCAGGGCATCTCTCTCTGTCTCTGTCTCGGTCACACACACACACACACACACACACACACACACACACACAGGTATCATGTAAATGGATTTCACTAACGCATTTACAACTTGAACTTTTTTTTCCTAAGGGCTGCTATGCTGCCTAATAGATAGACTGCAGTCATTAAGGCAGCAATGAATTTCAAAAATGTCAAGAAAAATAATGAGCCACCCCTCTCTATGGTTTCAATAAAGGAAGAAGAAGCCTTTATAGGTTAAGGGTCTTGTTCAAGGCCAAATGGCAGCTTTCCAGCATTGGGACTTGAACCCACAACCTTCTGTTCAGTAACCATTCCACCACCACTGCCCAGGTAAGCCTTATAAGGATACGGATATATATATAATTATAAGATTATAACCATATAAGGGTTATAATCTAAATCTCACAAGCGTCTGGGTGAGGCAGCATGACAATGGTTTTAATCACAGAAGTCACAAGGAAAGTCTATAATTAAAATGGCCAATGCCTCAATCTGAGTGAGGCACATAAAACAGATGTTCACGCAAGATAACCCACAAAATATTCTTTTTTTCTATAGAGGCACGGATCAATTACCTTCACACCACTGCGCAAGACTGTTAGAGAAAAAAAAGGTTTCAGGGGTCCAGTTTTGGGAACTCCGCAAAGGTTGTGTGGAACGTGTAAGGCTATAGACACGTCAATACATTTTAGTTTTAAAACACATCATTTTGTTAACTTTACACCTGGCATCTATACTACTCTGACATTTCTGAGTTCCTTAAAACTGAGAGTTTTGGAAGCACTGCTGGCCCCGTTTTAGTCGGAAAACTCCAGAATTGTGTTTTAGTGTGGACGGGCAGAAACGGAGACTTTTGGAAACGATGACGTAGACACCCACATTCACTTCCTGATTGGGTCTAATCAGTCACAACGTATCCTTTCCTGATTTGTCACGGTCCTATCATGTGACCCTTTTCAGCAAGTAAACAAACTGCATCTGCCTCAACTACCAGTGGTGAGTGCAGCATGGATAATGAATTACAAGCGTTGCTAACCTTGTTGTCTTTTTTAGCAGCTGTTGTGCAGTTAAATTCTGCATTTTATAATGCCACAACTGACTACAGGCCCTACAAGAGGTAAGCGATTATTCGAGCGATCTGGAATTAGGCAACCAACTGCAGAATAGACAATCTATTGCTGACCGTCACGCACATACCCAGTGTACATGAATGGTCATATGAATGGTGATATGAATTTTCAGGCGTGTTAGTTTGGACAGAGATTGTTTCTGATACTGAGCTAAAACACTCGTCTGCACAAAGAACCTGGGGGAAATCCATCCAAACACTGGGAGAACAGTTGAAACTCCAAATAAGGAGTAATCCGCACTCAGGATTGAACCAGGAACCCTGGAGCTGTGAGGCAGTCATGCTACCTGTGCCACCCTGAATTTCAAGTGTACTGAAATTTAATCTACTGTACATAATGTGAACTCTGATATGTAAAATCCTTCGAACACACTGCACCCGTAAGTTCATCATCTTTCCCGTGAAAGGAAGCTGAGCAAGAGGCTCAAAAGCTTTCTAGTGAAAAGACTTGATTCAAAACCAGTGAGTAATGAGTAAAGATTGGCATTTCACAATAACGTTATCCTGGAATTTATTACCTTCCACATGGTTCAATTCCAACAGAGAATTTTTTGTTAAAAAAAAAGTAGCTCTTGAAAAGAATATCATTTTAAAGGTAATCTCTTCAGTTTCCTTGTGAGAAAGATTCCCTGGAAGCTTCTATACGGCTCATTGCTCAAAGGTCATTTGTAGTGCTGTTCGATTTTATGTATTTACAGACAAACTCGGATACAATTCACCGAGATAACCCGTAGGGTGCTCAGCTTTGCTCTCATGACAATGAAAATTTCCTTTGAAGGAAATTTGAAGGAATTCACAAGCTAGTAACTCAATAATGTAAATTAAGATGTTCTCTAGCTTGTGCAAGTCACCTCCAACCCCCTCACTCATCAGGTGCCCATTACTGTAATTCATTACCGAGTGTTTTTTTTCCTTCTGTCAGATTGACTTATTCTCAGACTCTCTCATAAATGCAAAAAAAATTTTTTTTCCAGATAACAAGCAGTCACGCAGGGTGCATGATCTAACAGAACAAAACGTATAAGGAAAAAAGTTTAAGGAAGTAGAAAGAATGATTTTGAAGGTCTTCCTTGTGCACACGAAAATAGCTAAACAACATATTTCTTCGACCTTATGGAACAAGGAAATAAATACGTGCCAAGAACTGTTCACTGATTTATGGACCATGTCCATCGTTCAGTTAGCGGAGTTGTCCTTGGGCTTTCTATCTCCAAATCACAACTCAGGAAATGCCGCATTGTGATGGTTGTTAGAAGGAGTTGTATGCCAAAATGTGGTCTGAAATAAAGTCAACGGCATGTTTCTCACCCAAACGCTCTGTAGAGATGCAGCGTCTGGCCGAAAAAGTGCTTCCCTGGACCTCAGATATTGTGTGGGATGATTTTTTTTAAAGCATAAGCATGAACGGAAAATATCAGTGTTCATCTAATGCTTGATTTTGAGTTATCTAGATTAACATGGCCACAGGATACACTCTTAAAGGTTCTCCTGTCCTTCTTTTAGCTTAAAGTTTGTAAGATATCTTCAAGGTTTCTTCAAAGGTGCTTTGGGTACATAAAGGGTTCAAATCTGCCTAAAAAGGTTTTACTTGGAACCATTTACGGTCAGGAGGAAGAGATTTGGTACACAACGCTTAAGCTTTAAGGTTCCAGGTTTGGGTTCCTTAAGAACCCATTATTGGGCCATAATTCTTTAAGCATATACTTTTCAATACAATAAAATAAAAAAGGTTTGACATGTTATAGGAAACAGAAAGAAGAACTGGAAATTAGCTTAATAAAATTGACATTGTGAACAATATCAGTTTAAATTGTTCCATATAAAATACTGTAGACTTATCCACAAGGTGTGGGTGTAGGTATTCGGTCCAATCAAGCAGGGGCCACACCTGATTCCACCTGCATGGCTTTCTATAGACTCAGGTGTGGCTTCTGCTTGATTGGAATGAAAACCTGCACCCACACTGGCCCTTTCCAGATAAGATTAGACACTTCGGTTTTAAAAAGCGCTTACCTAGTAGTTAATAACATTATTTTTTCCCTTACAGTGTGATTTCAAGAAATTATAGCCTAAAACTAAGCATTTTCCCCAATATACCTAAATTCCCTAGAGTTCCTCACTTCCTGCATGCCTGATGATGGAAGGATCAAGGGTCTCCTCCAAAAGTATTGGAACAGCAAGGCCAATTTCTTTGCTTCTGCTGTGCACTGAAGACATTTGTGAGTGAGATCAAAAGATGAATATGAGATAGTTTGATACAAAATGTGTTCCGTTCCATCTCTCTTCTCATATTCATCTTTTGATCACAAATTTAATTGGCCTTGCTGTTCCAATACTTTTGAAGGGGACTGTGGCGTTAGATAGTCGTTATAGGAGTAAAAATCACTGCAGGACATAATTTTCTTTAATTCTGCCATCAACAAATAACACTGCAAAGTAGAAGGATGTCATGAAAATGCACTTTCTCATTTGGAAAAAAAAAAAATGCATGTAGAACTCTACAAAAGAGAACCAAATAGTCCAAGTATAATGATATTTAAAATAAGGTAGAACCCCCAACCATTCCAGGAACCCATGAGAAAAACTGCCTTCAAGACGATGCATCCTCTTAGAAAACAAATTACAACTAGAACCCTAAAATGATCTTTGGCTTTATTTTCTGGTGAAATACTTTAAAGATCTAAGTAGAATGGTTTTTTTTGGTTTAGTTTTTTTTTATAAGGTAAAGAACCTTTGAGGAGCAGTGTTTTCAACAAGAAATGCTCTCTTCAGAATTGAAAATAATTTTCAGATTGTTGCTCTGGGGAACACTCAAAAGTGGTTCAAGTAATATTACTTCAGGAAGCAGAAAACCCAAGCAGTGTTGAACACTTTTTTTCCCCCTCATTTCGAAGCCCCAAACATCCAGTGAGGTGCTCAGACCGTGATCTCATGATATCTATCCCCATGACTCGCACACAGCAGAACCCCTGGCAAGCCTCACTTGTGGGTGGACCACCAGGCTCTCTATTAACTCCAGACGTGCTGCTGGGAGGCCTCCAGATGCAGGAAATGACCTACAGTGTGTCACAACTCCAGCGTCACGGAGGGAGGAGGACAGGGGTGGCAGGGGGGAGCTCTTCCAGGAAAACATGTTTACCATGGCAGCCTCAGATACAGGCTGGGCTGCCAACGACACCGCACATGAGCAGAAGAAACACAGCAAGGCTTGTGTGAGCTTGTGGCTTGTGTGAACTCACACTTACAATCTCAACACACACTTTACCAAGCCATCCTATCCAGGACACTGGAACAAAACAAGAAGTATACATCTTCAAAATGGGGACCTGGGACACCTAGGGGTCCGTGAAGGATTTCTTCATTTTGGTACAGGGTTGAAAATCACAGCTCACCTCCATCAAACTTTTTTTTTTTTTTTAGCTGACAGATCATTTGATGGTAAAGGATTCTCAATAACTCAAAAATAAGCCCCCTACAAATAAATCCAAAGCGCTGTTGGAAGAAAGTTCATTAACAGGAAGCACAAATAAACATCCAGACTAACTGTTAACATCTAAATATTTATTTACCTATTTATCTAGAGCTAAACATCATCCTGCCTACAAAACAACAACTGAGAACCCTTGCTCTAGTTTCTTAAATGATGATCTCATGCATGGTCTCAGTAACTGGTGTAGCATTACATCTCTTCGAGACCATGTCTCCTCTTTGTGGTAGCTTTTGTGTGTCACTACTATTGCTATTACCACTGGCCAAAACAAGCTTTCCTTCCTTCCTTGTTTCCATCTGTATGTACAATTATCTAATATTCAATTGCCAACATTTACCACATAAATGATGACGCTAGAGACCAAATTTGTATTTGGGTTTATTCACAGATAGAACTTCTTGAGCTGAAACAGAGGCTTTACACAAAATTAAAACATTTCTCTAATGTAGAGCTGCTACGTGGACATTAAAAATGAAAACTCTGCCAAAGAAAATGTGTGCCTTCTTGTGGCTCATATGTGACACTGCAACGGCAAAACTAGTCTAAAGATACTTTGTATTTCTTTGAGACGTATTTATGAGCCATCGTACAACCACAGAGAAATCGTGATGTTACAGCAAGTTAGAAGGAAGAAAACTAGGCGTCTACCGACCAACAACTCACTGCTGAACTACGGAGCATGCACATGACCGAACATGATTAAACATGATTAAAGGAGGTAAAGCAGTTGCAATTAGACTTTCTTTTGGAACAGAAAAGAAGAAAAACACTGACGAAAACGGAATACTAGGGGTGTGCACATAAACGGCTAAAGCACAAGGATGGGAGAAGGAAAAAATAAAAATGATGGTACCTCATTACAGAGTCTTAATCCGAGGCTTAACATTTAAACAAGACACGAGAGCAGAAAAGCTGTCATTATGAATCATGCCTGTTTTTAAGCACAGGGAGGGGGGGAGGAACTAGAAAGGAAATAAGCAAGGTAGTCCAGCTACATGTTGCAGTGCACTGCTGAAATGTGAAGTGCGTCTGGGACGGGCTCTCAGAAACCCGACGGCGTCAGAACGTTCATGTCGCGCGGTTTGAGCTTGTGAGGCCGAGTCACCTGCTTCTTGCCATCCACGCCGGGAATCTCCATCTTGGGTGGAGGTTTGAAGGTGGCGGGGTCCTCGGCCAGCCGAGTGGCCTGAGCTTTCATCACCTCCATGGGAGTGGGCTTCTGAGCACCCTTATAGGACTGCAACGCAAAGCCCCCTGTGAGACATAAAGAAGAGGTTGAGGGTTAAGACAACATCTGAACCACGAGCAAAACAGGCTGAGGCTTTTGACGGGGGTTTGGGGTAGCTGAGCATCGTTACAGAGCTGGACTTTACCCAATAATCAAGTTGTGTGTTATGCTCAGTCAATATAAATGAAGGACGTGGGTAATAACGCAGGATCATTATTTTATTTAGTTAAAAAATTCGAATCGATCTAAAAATAGGACTTTGATTCAGACTTGGAAGAATACAGGAAAAGAACAGCTTTTTGAAAAAAAAAAAGTCAATACTGCTGCTAACTAGGTAACAAGTTGTTACTGTTGAGCAATCCGGAAAGCAATTCATTGGACAAATACCAGGACTTGCACAAATAAGTGTCATTTATAAAAAAAAAAAAAAAAAAAAAAAGGGTAATCTTTTTTCCCCCAACATAATTGAGAACTATTAATGAGCTTCAAAACTAAAGCACACAACAAGGGATGGTTTTAATTCAGGAGTTCTGACATTACTAGTACCAGAGAGGATTAAACCGGAACGCGTGTATGCCGAGAGCATTGACCTACTGCAGGTATTCAGTAATGTTCTGTACTATCACCTCAAAGATCAGATTGTGGCTTCACTGCCAGAGAGCCATCGCTGGACTTTTCACCGCCAGCAGCTCAGCTTGCCGAGCACAATGCCTGAACTGTATTCCGCCTCGTACGCAAGCTGCACTGGATAAAAGCTTCTGCCAAGTCATAAACATAAATGTTCCGAAGAATGTGAAATCCGTGACATTTTGGGAATTTATGCAGCAAGCATCCTAATGTGTAACCATATGTATATAGCCTTGCTATGGTATCACGGTTTCAGGGCTGGCCATACTTTTAACAAATATGCACATTAAAAAAATGCACTTTGAATTGAAATATGAAATAAGCGAGGCTACTATTTCTGGACATGCACTTTTAAAACAAAAGGTTCTCAGGATCTCTTACGCGTAGCACAAACCTAAACGGCTGGGCCAGAGGCTTCATTTCTGTAGCGAGTGCTTTTTCTAGCCAAGTGTCATAATAGCAGCAAATGGAAGATACCTGCTGCCAGGATGTAACTTAAGAACTTTACCAAACCGGTTAGGTGGGAAGATTCAAATACAAAATAATATTTACTGCTTTCTGCAAATTATATCAGAAGAACGTGAGAGAAAGAATGGAAAAGAGAGGTCTTCCCTATGAAATATATATACGGAACCATGATGTACCTTATTGTGTAAAATAACTAAATAAAGGCACATCTCAGAATGACTTGCATAATTCACTCCTTTGAAATTTTCCATATGGACTTTTACCATTCCATTTACTACCATTGCACAATACTTAGAACCACCTTTAACTGCAACTACAGCTGCAAGTCTTCGGTTTCCATCAGCTTCGTATATCTGGATCTTGAAATTTTGTTTGATTTTTCTTAGAAAGAAAATCCCCCGAGCTCGGTCCGATTGGATGGACACCGTTATGAAGAGCAATTTTCCATTCAACTCTCAATAAGATGAGGTCTGGATTTTGACCGGGCCATTCTTACTCGTTCAGTTTTTTGGTTTTGGACCACTCCGGTGTCACTTTGGAGAGATGTTTAAGAGTTTTTGTCTTGCAGACAAGAACAGATTTTCTTCTTTGTATCTGTTCTGCCCTCAACACTGCATGTTTCTCGGTCCCTGCTGATGAAAAGCATCCACTCAACATGACGCTACCACCACCATGCTCCACTGTAAAGATGGTGTTCTCAGGGCGATGAGTAGTGCAGCGTTTCGGTCAAACACTTTCAGCGAATGTTAATGCAAAATTACGGTGCATGTAAAGAATTTCCAAAACAGAAATAAAATTAAAAAGCGGGTCAATTCAATTAATTCTTTAACAAAGAACAGTGCAATTCTTATGAGTCAGCAGGACATGCATCCCGTCAGTCAAGCTTTTCCGACTGAAATAAAAATAAAAAAAAAGTGTTTTGTGCATGAATACCATAAGAGTCCTTGTAATCAGGGCTACACGAGGTCTCTAAATGCAGCGCGTGTTGGGAGAGCTACCTGCTGCGCTGTGATCTATTCCGGGGTCAGTGACGGACTTGTGGACCTGGGGCCGGGGGCCGAAAATGCTCCAGCGCTCCACAGCTCCCTCGCTGGATCCCAGATCCATGCTGGAGCTAGAGCTGGAGCTGAGCTCGGAGCCTGTGAGGGAGGCCACGGAGCCCTGGCTGCTGAACCAACTTCTGACACACACACACACACACACACACACACACACACACACACACACACACACACACACACACACACACACACAC
>JAQQZR010000011.1:3263894-3276721 GCA_030068235.1 Notoglanidium macrostoma | reverse complement strand
GGCGGGATTGGGCAGGCTTCAGGCGAGATTGGGCGGGATTGGGCAGGCTTCAGGCGAGATTGGGCGGGATTGGGCAGACTTCAGGCGAGATTGGGCGGGATTGGGCAGACTTCAGGCGAGATTGGGCGGGATTGGGCAGATTTCAGGAGAGATTGGGCAGACTTCAGGCGAGATTGGGTGGGATTGGGCAGACTTCAGGCGAGATTGGGTGGGATTGGGCAGACTTCAGGCGAGATTGGGTGGGATTGGGCAGACTCCGTTAGGGATTGGTCAAACTTTGTGCAGGAGAGGGTGTGATTGGTCAAACTTCATATGGGAGATGGTAGGATTGGTCAAACTTCCTGCGAGAACTGGTGGGACTGGGAGTCAAAGTTCAGTCCCATTGATTCCTCCTATTATTTTTTGCATTGGTGTGCACACAGGTAGGGGCATCAAAAGGACAAACCATTCAAACCTGTATGCAATGAATTTACTAGAAAATAGGCAACTAGACAAACAGCAATATAAAAGTGAAAGAGAAACAGCCAAACCACTAATAGTAAATTAGTCCCATACAGTTTTACAAATAATAAGTCAAACCTTGGCCAGATTACAGCAAATCCACTCTACAGTTTGGCAAAAACGACCAGAACATCAGCAGTAAACTGGGTGACTCAATGCTGAGCACTACAACAATACAACAGATGCCCTTTATATAACCTTCATGCTCGCTGTGTCTCATGATGACGCCTTAAATTTGTTTATTTCTAACGGATTCAAAAATATTCTTTATGTAGCCGGTGTTGATGTTTAATGAAGCATGGAGAAACAAGTGCAGTCCCATCATGGAACTGTTAGCTAACGCTAGCAGCACACAGTGACGATATGATATAATGCTATTAGCTCATTGAAATGATATTAGTACAAAAACAAATCTAGTTACAATAATAAACAATACAACGAACTTGTTAAGGCGGTAATCACATGAATCACGTGACATTCAGTGCATGAACAAATGCTTGGTTTTGCCTCTGAACCCAAAAGCACAACAAACCGAACAGTAAAATATTGTGCTAATTTACCTGGCCAGATGTTTCAGGAGCTAGCTACCCCAACTTCGGTGGCTAACAATTCAAAACATGCAGAGAAAAACAAACTAAATCGAGCTATTATAACACACAAACAAGGTATTTGCGCAGCACCGCTTTTTATCTCGGCCATAACTTCCCGTTAGCAGTGTGTGATTGAAAATACAGGCCGGAATGAAGTGTCTCTTTAACTCTCGTTAAATCTCGCGATAATACGGGTTGCTGCCGAGTCAACTGTAGTACTGCAACCTGCCACAGGAGGCAGTAATTGACTATTGCATGATTACATGCATCTTGCCGTATGAAGTACAACTAAATCAACTCAAGTGATTAGCACAGTAGCCACAGTATAAAATAAATAAATACAGAAAGCTATTTGAAGCAGTTTAGTGTGTTTTATGACAATATTTGTGTACTTCATATGTGTAATTTACCCGCTGTACCATGTAACCTACAAAAATGACAGACATATGAACATAGAAAAATGGTGTCATGTTAGCAGCAGGATGTTGCTGCCATCACTTTACACATTATTTCATTACTTATCTATCTATCTATCTATCTATCTATCTATCTATCTATCTATCTATCTATCTATCTATCTATCTATCTACTGTTCATTTGACGACTGGTATGGTATGTTGTTGATCCCAAATCTACATCCCCTTTTCAACAGTTGTTGCTCTCAAGAGACTATTTTAAGTCTTCAGTGAATCTCATTGAAGCTGCCCATGTATAGAAGATGTACATTTCTTATACCAGGTATGGAAAATGTATATTTTCTACATTTAAGCTACTGTAAAAGATTCTTCCCTGCTGAAAAATTCTGCTTGGTCTGCTACCAGTTTCCAGCTACCAGCTTCTAAAACACAGGTCGAGCTGAACAAGCTGGTAAGTAAAGTAAATTAATAAGTACATTTTATTGATAAAGCTTATTTAAGCTTGTTCTGTACATAGTTAAGAGCAGGTATAACATGGTTAAGAAATCATCTTGGTCAGCTGGTAAGTGCTGGTAGATGAAAAAATTGTTGCCGACCCTTTTAGGGGAAAAGTCACTACAAGTCACCAGATGACAGACTAATTTGCATATTCATAAATCACCATAATTATTCGCATCGAAACAAACTTGCTTTTTTCTCATTTGAGTTGCTGTTGTTTAAATAAATTAGGTTTTTAAAATATATTTTGAGATACAGAAAATATCAAGGGCAGGTACAAGCAAAAACCTTGTTACCTGAGGAAGGGAGATGTTTCTGAAGACATTTAGAATAGAATGCTATAGAATAAAATACAATATAGTTTATTAAAAGTAACATATTATAACATTTCTTATAGAAAGAAGAAGTCTTATATGTAATCATACATGATAGGAATTCTGTCAGTGCGTGGGAGGCATAAACAACAGTGATCACTAATTGGTTGTTGGGAACCTAACAAAATTAGTGATTGGTTATTAGGGCCAATGGTGATCACTGATTGGTCTTTGGGAACAATGGTGATCTGTGATTGGTCATTGGGACCAATGGTGATCAGTGATTGGTCATTGGGAACAGTGGTGACCTGTGATTGGTTATTGGGAACAATGGTGATCAGTGATTGGTCATTGGGAACAATGGTGATCTGTGATTGGTCTTTAGGACCAATAGTGATCAGTGATTGGTCATTAGGACCAATAGTGATCAGTTATTGGTCATTGGGAACAATGGTGATAAGTGATTGGTTGGTGGAAACATTGACTCGTAAAAGTTCAACAGGCTTTACAATTGTGGTGAGTTGACCATGCCTGCTCTTTTGACTGATATAATGAGCAGATGTGATGTGAGCTGGAATGCTGTATTGAGTGCAGGAAAGTTGCAAACATCTACTCAAAAAAGTTGCTTGATTTGTCATCAGGCTCTTTTAAGTCACAATTGATGGAAACAGTTTCTGAATTACTGCTACTAATGCTTCATGATAGACAAGTTTTTTGTAAGATGATAACAAAGGCAACTAGAAAATACTCAAACATGTATACTGGCAAAGATCGTCTACCAGATTTACAGTCTACCACTTTGACAGTCATCATTAAAAATGTTTCTTTGGTTGTCCCAGGGTCTGTAATCATTCATTCATCTTCAGTGACCTCTTTATCCTGGTCAGGGTCACGGTGGATCCGGAGGCAGAAACACTGGGTTTGAGGCAGGAATACACCCTGATGGGATGCGGGACCACTGGGGGGCACCATGCACACACACATTCATGCACTTATTTGCACATAGGGGAAATGATGTGTACCCAATTCACTTACCAGCATGTTTTTGAGAGGTGGGAGGAAGCCGGAAGAAACCCACATAGACATGGGAACAACATGCAAAAGTCACAGCACAGACAGTAACCTGAGCTCAGGATCGAGATGCTGCGGTCTTCCAATGACGCGTGATTTCTGATTCAGACTGCTTATCGTTAATATACGACAGCTTTGATTTTCACTTCGAATGATTTCCAGTGATCTTTCTTTATCAGTCTACACAAATGTGACATAACAAACATAATTATAAAAAAAAAAATAAAGCAACAGACCAAAAACAAAGACATAAAACACAAAGACCTTTTTATTTAAAAAGTGGAAAAATGAACACAATTTCAAAGACATACAAATAACATATTCTACTTTCCCATTTGTTATTTTTATTCAAAGGAATGGCATTCATAATAATAATTTACAGCGTTTCGAATGCATAAATAGAAAATCAATTACAAAATCCATGCAACAATTTCTTCTATGGTTCATAATTTAACAGTTAAGTTACCTGCAAACACGGGAATGCCAAATCAGTGCTGGAACCTTTTTTTCAAGGGTTTTTGAGTAAGAACAGTCATATAAGGATAACAGTACAGTGCTAATTGGCTTTTCTTGATGTAAATGCTTCGGATTTGAAAAAGGTTTTGAAGTGCTGGGGTACAATTTAAAGTATGGTATATTTTCGGATTTGTCTCCCACATATCTCGGTAAACACAAAGACACTGAAAAGACATTTAGATTTTGGGCAGAAATAAATGATTAATTATGTCCTTTCAATGACATAGAAAAGATGACTTGTGATCATGATATCAACATGAATATGGAGAAATATCAACATGGGCCAATTACGGATGTTCACAAACATCTGTGTAGGCAGCAGATGGCAGCGAATTGTTGCTTGTGTGACACCACAAGCTTTGGGCCGGTGTTAAATTGAAGCATAACCGCTTTAATTTGGTTGTTTTTACTCTTTCAGCAGCTGGATTTTTGCCAAGCAAACTAGGCAAAAGCGGATCTCTTTGGGAATACCTTAATTCATAAATATATTCACCCAGAGATCGTCTTTCTGATATGTATGATACTTCCAGATATACAAGGGCGAATATGATGCGGGTATAAAAACAGCATTTTATATTAGTTCCCTGTAGCCATGGTTCAGAATAAATTAATCGTCTTGAATCTCTCTGAAATATCATGGGATGTCTTTGTCAGCATTGATCCTGACAATCTGCGTAGCCTTAGCTGCCATATATGACTTGCACAACCAGGATTTTTACTAAAAAATGCAAAGAAATCTTATAATAAACACACAGTGATATCTGTTTGTGCATTCTCCTGACATTGGATAATTCTCTACCATCTAAAATGTAAGTACAGAGCATTCTATTTTAGTACTGCAGTTTTAATGTCTTTTATTTTTTCAAATCACCAAACAATGTTAAACTCTTCCAACAACCAATACAGTTATTGATCACAACTGGACATGACTGGACTGACATCGACCAGTTTTATCACTGACATTTAGCAAAAGTCTACACTGTGGTGTGGCATTAATACGTCACCATCTATAGGGTCACTTTTGCTTAGTTTACACCTAAAAATGGTTAGGTACAGCATATAAACCTGAAACTGTGACGTCACATCATTCCTCTGGTTGTGATATTGATAAATGTTTTTAGACAGCGAGTTGAGATACAGCTTGCGAGAAATGGCGCAGCATTACTTCTCAGCGATGGCGGGCAACATGCAGGCACGGATACGGGCTTCCCTCCATGCGCTCCGGCATTCGGAGATCCAGTGCGACACAATTGTTTGTTTGTCTATGCTGCGGTTACTTTTCGCTCTCCAACCACAAGGGGCGCCATCGACCTTGGGGCCATCTAGCTTCTTTCTGCTGAGCGGCGAACGCTGTGGCACAACGGGAGAGGGGACAGACTCTGGTAGACGCAGGTCAGGACAGCTGCTTTTGTTCCGGACATCAAGACCAGGGCAGGGCACGCTTCGTGCTCTGCGAAGGGGAATGTTGCCCCTTCTGGTGGAGGAAGAGGAAGCTTCTGCCTCTCTGTAGCCATAAAGGTACTCCAGCGGGTCAGTGGAGGACGGGCAGTCCTGCTCTGAGCCTCTGGCTTGCTCTGGCTCTGATGAAGATGTCCCAGGCGTCTCCACGTTGGGAAACTGGGTCGTGGAGGAGTTAACGGGGCAGGTTAAGGGCTGGTTAAGCTGGCGCAAACGGTGCGGGCGCAAACATGGCTTTGGAGAGTCCAGCCTGCCGATGGACAGGATATCTCGGTCTGGCTCGTGCAAGGGAAAAGTAGGCCGGGCAAGCTGGCAGATGGAGTGGAAGTAGTCCTGTGCACTGCTGTGCTGGCTGTTGGTCTGGTTCAGGTCGTGCACGAGCTCCTCCGAACCCTCACGGATGGTTGGGAGGCCTCGCTTAGCCAGCAGTCTAGACCTGGGCCGCATCACTGCATAGTCAAACCAAACAAGGCTTCATTATTGTCTGCTCATTCATACTCTTGAGTATGTGTTCAAATAATTATGTCACAATATTTACATATGTTCTGTATGTATGCACATCAATCTTCTTGGTGCAAGTAATAATCTAATGTCTGGGTTATTTGCCAATTCATTCAATTTTTCTTAATCTTGCTCACTCCCTACTGTAATTGCAAATAATCAATGCACATAACGTGAGACACTGGTTACAGGAAAATGTGCAAACCCAGTCTCCATGGTAACTCCTCTTCCCGTTACATCTCAGATTTCATTTCGACAGGAGAGCGCAGACATGCACACAGAACACATATACACATACCCACACAAATAAACACACAAACACATACTCTCAATATATACTCTCAGTATTTATTTTGAGACGTATACACTCAAAAGCTACCAGCTCTCCTCCTCAACATTAGCACAACCCCACCATTTGGGTGTAAGAACAAAGTAAATAACCCAACGCCCCCTCCATCTCTCCCTCCCTACCCCTTTCTCTCCTAATGTTTACCACCTAATCCTGCCAATTGCTTTCTCAGCTCAGGGTGAAAAAACAAGCCACAAAAAGCACACTTCTTCCCATTTTTCCTCCCAAAACCTCCTCACAATGCACACCTGGGAGCCCCAGCGTCCAAGCAGTGGTGGCTGTATCTAAGAGAATCCCTTCAACTTGCATTCTTCTCCTGCGCATTTATTAAATTCCCATGAGCTTAGAATCAAATTTGCTGTCTGGTTCATTTTAACTATCATCTCCTACTCTTTCAATCCTTCACTTCTGCTTCCTTTCTCTGAATTTGCAAGAACTAAAGCTAAACACCAAGCCGGAGAAGGTGAGGTGAATACTGAGGAATATCAAGAAAATCAAGATGCTCCCACCTCCTCTAGGTCTCTGGTACCTGGGGGTGTTTAAGTGTCTCCTCTGCCTCCTCTTCTCGCCTTGTTCTTCACAGCTGCCACTGCTCCCTGCCACAGCCCAGTACTCAACTGCTGCTCCACGAGGAAAAACAACGCTTTCCCCCCCTCACTCTCCTTCTCTTTCTTCCCTACGTACGCACTCTCCTGCACTCACTCGCTCTCTCACTCGCTAGCTTGCTCACTCACTTGCTCGCTCGCCTCCTCCACCCTCCTTTGGCTTGGGCTAAAAATAGCACCACCGGTTCATTCCCGTCCCCGTAGCTGTGCACAATCATTTGCAAAATGGATTCGGCTGATGCGAGGAGAGCAGAGTGTTGATAGGGGGAGGGAGGGAGCCAGGGACGAAGCGAAGAGGCGAGCCAGTAGGAGGATTAAGAGGAGGATGAGGCGTAGGAGAATGAAGGAGAAGAATCAAAAATGGCTTTGTCATTGTATTAGAAAATAAGGACTGATATACTACATGGCTTAGTGTACAGATCAAGACCGAGGTTCCCAAAAAGCATCAGAGCACAAAGATCTTTGTTAAATGGTAGAACAAGCGTCACACTCTCTTCCGGTTAAGATGATCTTAAGTTTGAGATGCTTTTGGGAAACTCAGGCCAGGTTAGTCAGCGATCGGTTGATGCTGTTGGTTTCATCAGCAGTAGCTAGAGACTCATTATACTGCACAGGCTTATTAAGATCATTTGTTTCCAGAATGAGATATTTTAGCAAGACCTGTCATACCGAAATTTCGCTTAAGGAACGCGTACGTTCTCTCAAACTAGCAATGATCCGCTTATAAGTATAACCTTTACGGAAAGCCATAAATCCATTCTGGCCTTTCTCAGATCGCTGTTTTCTCTGCCTTATGAATGACAGCCTTATTTCAGGTAAAGTGTGTATATAGTCGGATCAGTCTATATTAAAGGTCCACTATGTAGGATTCAACCACCTGAATGCCCCTCCCTTACTCCTCCCTTTCCAAGCGTGTATTAGAACATACAGTGGCCGTTCAGGTGCCTGTAGTTACTCCCAAGTACTAACATTCACACTCTCTTACTTTTTCTGTTCTAAATAATAAGCATGATCCTCCATTTTTCAAAAATGAAAAAAAGTAACACCTCTTATTTCTTCTTCCTTGTCTTCCTTTCTTCTTCTTTGTTTTCCTTCCGGTGCTTCCTTTCAGATTCACGCTGCCATTTATGAAAACATGGAAGGCGCTCTCTAGAGGTTTGTCTGTTCAGGGCTACTGTAGCGCCGCTACATGGCGGCCCTGTAGAGGTGGACCCGCTCCCTATGTAGATATAAAGGGCTCATTTTTAGCTTAGGAAGTCATACACAACGATTTGTAGCTACAGGTAATTATACACTAATGTAAACATGTGTATGAATTCCATAAGCATGTTAAGGAATACACACTCCATTTCCGCTAATACAGACCCTTAAAATCCTACATTGTGGACCTTTAATCCCTCACTGAGTTCATTTTTCTAAGGCTTATGATTGCGTGGCTAACATTGACAGTGCCTACAGAAACGAAACTATAGCTGATTGCTCTCGTGCTGCACCTCAGAATGTGTGTGTGTGTGTGTGTGTGTGTGTGTATGTATGTATTGCCAGAATAAACACATTCCCTCATTGGCTTTCAAACTGCACTCCAAGAAACGTTAACCTTGTCAGGTTTTTCTCCTAACACACACTCGTACGCACGCACGCACACACACACACACACACACACACACACACACAAAAGGCAAGCTAATTGCTGACAAAGCACTGACTTTCCCAAACTCAGCTTAACTTTAAATTGCTGTAGTCAGGAGGATAAGTAAAGAATAAAACATGACAGGGCGTGAAAAGAATCAAAAACAAATTGGGTGGTGTGATGAGGTTTGATGTGAAGTTGATTACTTTCCAATAACTGGAAATCCTGATGTGTTTTATTCCTCTTATACTACAACAACTTGCCAACAACTTGTGATTATTTTCAATTCATTCATGAAGAAGACTTCATACGTTTAACTGTTTGTAGCTACATTGAACATTGCAGAAACTCACGAGACATCACTTTCGTAAGGATACACAGTGCAAATACACAGGGATGTAAATATGAATATGCAATATACAGGACAATAAATACATACATACGTCATGAGTAATGAGCGATAAATAAAATTTTCAGTGTTTAAGCAAATCAAATCCTGTACCTGAACAAAGTGTGAACGTCTGCAGCTGTTATTTCCCTGCTGTGAGGTCGAGACAGTAGTCAGTGTTTTTATGTCTCACACCTTTATGTTCTTGTTTATGGCCTTGTCTGAGAAGCAGAGCTCGGGAACAGGGGTGGGGCTACAATCGGGTAGTTTGAGGCACAGAAGGTGGAGCGGTTGCAGTTTGGCACGTTTTACTGACCAGCCCTACTTAATGCAATCCGATCCCTTGCCGTCCATCCCGCTGCCATTTAGAGCCTTTCTCCAAGCATTCAAATCGAATTCACAATTATGGGTGATCTGTCATGTCAAGTACAAGAGTGCCTCGAAGAGAGTTAGAAAGAAAGACAAAGAGAGAAAAAGAAATGGGAGGGGAGGACAAGAGAGAAAGGGGGAGTGTGTCTCCTTGAGCTGTCTAAGTAGGTCACACGCAGGAGCCAGAAAGAAAAAAAGTGGATTCAAGGAGAACTTTACAGTAATCAGGCGTCTAACCTGGTCATTGTGTAGACACAGGTAGACAACACTGATCGAATGAGATATACAGACAGGAATCTGGAATAGGTTCCACTGAACTGGCATATTCAGCAATCCTGCGTCAATCTTGGCCTTCGGTATAGAAGCAGAACTCTGCTGTGGAAAACCTCATGCGTGTTTGGTTTCAGCCACAAAAATTCTCTTAGGTCCAAGTGCTCATGGTTTGCTTTAAGGAATCAGTGCTCAGGTTTAAATAATACGTACTGCGCCAAATTATTCTCCATGAACAGCTCACAATATTTGCTTATCGGAACATTTTCTGAACTTGATGTCGCTAAGAGCTTTTGGTTCCAACATTCGGTCTGTCAGGTTTGTCTGGATATTGTACGAACATTTACACACTGCTTACAATATGTTTACAAGATGCAAGAAGACTCTATCTGCAGTCTCTCAACCGACATGACACGCCCACTTTACAACATGACACACCCACTTCAGTACACGTCACACCCCCTTGAGACAACACTCAGAAGTACTGTTGGAAGATCCTAACCCAGACCCTAAACCTAATCCACATTCTAACCCTAACACTGACCCAAGGACTAATACAGTAAGGCTGGCGTAGCTGCAAGATGGCGGATCCGTGAAGAGGGCGTGTCATGTTAGTACTGTACATCCACGGTTAGGTCTACTTGCAAAATATTTCTTTTTTTCCCCTTATTCCGAAAAAGACAATATTCCTACTTACATGGCTAATGAAAATGAGTATTCCATTAATTTACATGCAGCCGTGCATGCATCTTGGTTTGTGTACAACGCCCAGAGCTGACCGCAAACAGGCAAGACTCCGTGTGTCGCAAACTTCTGCAAAATCCCCAACTGAGACGCTTATTCCGAAGGCGCTGTATGATTTTGTATCATGTTTTGTGCACAAGTAGCCTGATGTAAAAGAATAAAATGCAAAATAGTAGGATGTGCTGGATCAGGTGTTATTTTACAAGCTACTGATTAACGAGTATGGAAGCCATATTGTTAAATTAAACCAAATGTAAAGTCATTCATGCGACAATGACTATTTTCAATGCTCATTATCTTTTCCTTCATATATCATTATATTTTTATTCATGATTAAATGGCCTCTTGCTTTTATGCTACATCATATTACATTACATTTGCTAGCATAGGACAAAAATGCTAGAAATGCTAGCTCCTTCATCGTTCTGCATTTTCTAGCTCTGATTCTTGTTTTCAGGTATAAAGGTAAGTGTTTGTGTTTAATCGGTGTTCTTGAGGCTACTGAAAACCGTGGATGCTTCAACTCAGGAAAACTCATTTGCGTTCACGTGTGATGTCACGCACCTCCAGCCTGGCTGGCTTCACAACAAACAAGCATGTACAAGCATGAGGTCATCCTGACTGCCCTGTGCTCCACAAGTCACCTGCATTTATTTTGATCCTGATGAGAACAAAATATGTTTTGAGAACAGACGTAAGTGCCCTTTTGCCTAAAAAAGCCAACCTTGTTTTGGCCCCTTGGCTGGATTCCATACCACCGAGACGACTGAGTGGAAGGCACATGTGAAGTACAGGAAATCTATAATCCACAGAAAGGAATCTCTACAAATGTCAGTGTTGATATTATTATATTTCTTAGGTAATGTGAAGAAGAATTTATATAAAAATAGTGACCAATATGATGCCAGGATGAAACACTGAAGCTTTGGAACTTTCACATGGGTATTATTAGTCTTGTATATCGGGCTGGGTGTTATGAAGCTTTTCTGGAATATTGTGGATATCATAACATCGTTTTATTATTTATTTTAAAGAATAAATACAACCTCGGTGGAAAAAGTGGATCAGATGACAAAATTTTGTACTTTTGAGTTTGAATACAAAGGTTCAATTAAAAAAAAGAAAAGAAATGTATTATATATTTTCTTATTAATATAAAAGTACTAACCCAAAGATTATTATTTACAACAACTGGAAATTTTCTTTTTATTCCTTTCCAATTTCCTTTATATATTATCATTTCCTTTCCATTATAACATATGTGGTTATGAAACCTGCTTCTAATTTGAAATAGTCTCGTCCTTGTACTATCTGGTTGATTTGTTTTCTCATTTTAAGCATTTATTACAAAAAAGTATAAGTAGAATAAGAAAATTTAAATCCTTTAATGACAAAAACTATCCATACAATCAGGCTGAATAATTTTAGATTTGATTCATAATATTTTCCTCATAAAATATATTAGAGAGATTTGCCCAGATTTAAGATATCGTTACTTGCTAAGAGATCTTTTTTTTTGCAGTGTAATGTATTACTGGCAGTTTACTATATTGTGATACATATTAGGTATCGTGGATGTGCATTAGACAATCGTTATATTATATTTTGGTCATTTTGATTTTCTTCTATTTTTTTTATTCAACTGCCGCTGCATTCTGATGGTTTGGAGCAAACGGCTTCACAATTCAAAGCAGCATACTTGTATTTAATGTAAATACTTAAAGGTGCAATAGTCAATTTTTAAAAATTTCTTACTTGTACAAATAACCTGAAAGATATGTAGAAGATATGATAAAAAAATTTTTTTAATTTGGTTTAAGCCAAAAGTGTATCAGGTCGCTGAGAAAACCTGTTTGGAAAACTGACGTCCGGTCCGGAATACCTGTTTGTGTTTGGTTGCGCTTACTGTGAGTCATTTTATAGACATTCTACAGGTCATCTTAGATTCTGAGGGCGGAGCTTCATGAATATGACGCTGAAACCATTCAAACAGTGAACCCACCTAAATGTTATGAGAATGAGACTTAATCTTGAAAAAAACATCAATTGTACCTAATGCACCTTTAACCGAATCTGTCAAGACACGCCGCTCAGGCAGATGGAGAAAACAAATGGGAGAGGTTTACACCTGACCCAGTTATGTCTTTATGTGTTGTTATGTATCACAGAGAGCCCTTGTTATATTAGTTCAGGAAAGCAGGACATGTTGGTTGATATGGGTCGATACTGTAAACAGGGAAAGTCACAAGGCCATAACAGGGACATCTATTACATTATAAACACCTGATATAAATTCTCTGTGTTAAAAGACAATGAACAATGAAGGTCATTATCTTAAAGTAGGTAATAACAAGCTTGTTTCATTTTTAAATTTTTGAAAATATACTTATATTAATATACTAATATGAAGGAAATGTTTGTTCGAGTGCACAGTATATTATATTGCCAGGTGTGTGACTAGATTGGCACAAGAAAAGCAAACATACAGCGCACTACTTTAAACAAGGGAAATTCTGGTTGATGATTAATGACTTCTCACACACACACACACACACACACACACACACACACACACACACACACACACACACACACACACACACACAC
>JAQQZR010000011.1:3244223-3263794 GCA_030068235.1 Notoglanidium macrostoma | reverse complement strand
GTGTGAATGCGAGCGTGTGTGGTTGTTTGTCTATGTTGGCCCTGTGGTGGACTGGCGACCTGCCCAGGGTGTACCCCACCTCTCACCAGAAACGACTGCTAGGATTGGCTCCATCTTCCCCCGTGACCCAGATGGATAAAGCAGTATAGATAATGGATGGATGGATGGAATTAAAGATTTAATTGTCTGTAACAAATACAGGAAAAGGAGCATGACTATTTCAAGTTTAAAGTGTCCAGCTCACAATTCCCCCAATCCAGTTTGTTGCTTTTGTTTGCCACTGCGTTTTAAAAGCACATGATATACTCTATATACTCTATACTCATGATATATGATATACCCTTCTAGCTCTCTTCTTGTGTGCTCACCTAACTGAATACCGAGCCTTTACAAGAAAACTTTCGCTAATAAAAATGGAAGATATCATTGCATAAAAAGAGTATGAGGAGTCAAGTCTCAGTCTAGAAGTAGAAGGGACCATTTATCATAAAAGAAATGCCTACCAACTCGCGAACAGCAACAGCGGACCAACAAAACCAGAGTAACTCCTACTCTAACTGTGGAAGATTATCTTAAAGATTGAAATGTATCTACCTTTATCTCACGGCTTGGTGAATTCTAATTTATCTCACTGTCTGTTATTTGTGTATAACAGTTATGCTACGGACCACATCATTAGAAGCAATAAAATCATTTTAAAATCAATAAAATTCTTTTAAAATCAAACTTTTGTGTTAAATTATTGATTTTTTTTAGTAGCAGGATTGTTGAGGATTGTTTTTCAGATGTAACACAGTGTAATATCAATGGCATTGAAAATGGTTACTCGCTACTTAGCGCAGAGGCTTCCGGAAAGGGTGAGCTGAAGAAGAATAGAGAAGAGCGTAACAGTATTATTATCTGTCAGGTCAGGAACTGCTTGCTGGCAGTGGCAACTGTGAACTTTTAGCTGGATGATGGATTTGTAGGTGATTCTGCAGTAATGCACAGAAAACAGTAAAAAAAACAGAAAACAAAACAGTACATTATTCAATATTATCCTTTCTACTAATATGGACATATAATGTCCATGTTGCCAAGATTTTCTCTGTTGATCTACATACAGCTTAAAGTGTTTGAATGCATCTGTGGTGACTGGTGGTGTAGGAAAGGTAAAACCCAGCATATCTCATTGCTAATTTTCATCACCATTAACATTATTTGTAAAGTTTTAGTCTTTGTCTTTTACCTTCATGGTTATCTTTCAGCCGAAACCAAAAGTACCATTTTTGACCATTATCAGCTGAAATATTTCAGTGCCGCGCCTAAAAGAAATAGAGCTAACTGATGCTTATATACTTGTCTAATGTCCACTAAGTTGAATATTGATTAAGAGATTTTATTTCACATTTATGATCAGAGCACATTCTCCATTTCCATTTACTTTTACGGAGAGTCTTCTCAAGAGTGTGTAAGATTATGGGATAGAGAGCGGGGCTTCCATGCAGTGTCAGTTAATATCAGATAATTCATTATAATATGTCAGTAGGCTGAGCTGTTGTTTCACTGGTTTGAAATAGACTGCTCTTTTGGTGGATTGAAGTCTAATCATTTTTTTTTTTTTTTTATTCGGAAAGATTTCTGAGGAGACGGCACGGTTTGGTAGCAAAGGTTTAGAAAAGTGTAGCATTGCTGCCTCTCAGCTCCAGGGTCCCTGGTTGGAAAATGAGTCCTGGTTATTGTTTGAGTTTCGCATGTTCTATTCATGTCCAAGTGGGTTTCCACTGGGTTCTCCAGTTTCTTTCCATCTCCCAAAAACATACCAGTGGTTGGACTGACTATTTTAAATTGTCACTAGGTGTGAGTGTGTGTGTGTGTGTTTGTACATGGTTCCTGTAAATTGCGCACATTATTCCTGGGATAGACTTCCAAAACATGAACCGCAAGAGTATTACATCAAGTTCCCAGATTTTCCCAGAAAATGCAGTGCAGAATTTTACACTTACATCTACCGGCTTTACATTAATGCTCCCTAACTCCAATCCTTATTGCCACAACATTAAAAGGTTCAAACAATTTCCACTCTCATCCGATTCAGCTCAAGATTATAACAATCACCCGTTGAGCTGTTACGGCTTGTCCATTTAATTTTGCAGATTTATAGTTTCCAAGTACACAAGCTTGCTCATGCAGATGAACAAAGTTGATCAACATATGACATCATGTAATTACTGCCACATCCTGGTGATAGCTTTAAAGTCCTAAAATATGTTTGGTTGCCACACAACCTATTAACGCTGAGTGTAGCCATAAAACATAAAGGGATATAATTAGAACGTAAAGCTGGATGCATTTTACACCAATTTAGCACTTGCTACGAGACTGAAGTCTGCAACCAGGTAAGGATTAGTCATAAATAGACGGGATAAGGAAATGGAAAAATATCAGAAAAAAACTCATACACTAATAGAAATAATTATGATCAGCAATTTAAGTATGGATGATTCACACAGCCATGATCTCAAAAAAAGCTAAATACAGAAGCCACAGTAACGTAAATGGTTGTCAGATCGACTATATATAAATGCACTAAAATAGTGAGAGCTGAAATTGGCAACTGTCAGCTACAAAAATAGTTTCCTTGCAATACTAACAGATGTCTGCTTTTTTGTTGTTTATACCATTTAATGGCCAAGAATGGTGCTTGGATTAGCAAGGAAATAGCAGAGAAATGGAAACAAATGTTGGCTTTAAGAGGAAGTCAAAGGAAAAATTGGGAAAGCCTTATAGAGCTGCACATTCACATGTATCTATATAAAAAAACAACAACCTCAAAACGTTCTTATATTCCACAGCAGACCAGCACTGCCATCTTATGGATAGAAGACTGAACAAACCCAAGTGTGCACAAAGAGTAAATCATAGCAACACAGCCATCACCATCACCATCACCATCACCATAACTCATCTTCTGGACTGCTGAAGATGCCACTAATTTTTCCAATCACTCCTGGAATGCGATTCTTCATAAACACAACCAGATGACTTGACTTCGCTTGCAATTTTATTGAAGTAATGAATGAAAGAATGCACGCGCACTCTTGGGTCTGGAAGAGAATGACATAAACATAAACGAGGATCAGACATATTAGACGCTCGTGCCGCATGCACTGCTTCCACGTAAGCTCAAAGTGCACTGAAATGAAAAAAAAAAAAAAAAAACACTCCCTATGAGTCAAAGGCATGTCAATAAATATAACAAATAAAAATTCATATATACAACACTGATGAGGAGGTTTGTATTTGTGCAGGTATCGGATAACAGGATTTGCTGTCTGTACAAGGTCCGGATAGATAAAAGTGTAACGAACGTGTATGTGAATGTGATACAAAATGTTTTGTATGGTGTTACAAAATGACATAAAACCCAATAAAACTATATAATTAAAACTGTTGGATTTTTTTGGTCCGTCATGGTCATGTAAGAACAGAGCGAAAGCATGAGTGGTTTAACATACATGCGCTATTCTTTAACAGTGAAATCTTAATATATATGAAACCGGACTGTGATCAATAACATGAGAAAAAATAAATAAAACAAGCATTAAATTCTTATCAACCAGAAATATATTTTTTACTAACAATGGATATTTGAATGTCGGTTTTAGAAACAAAATGTCTATGCGGCGTAAATCTGTAATGTAGTGTATGTGTTGAAAAACCCCCCCAAAACAATAGAAATTACTGTGCTGGATAATATTAACGAGAAATGTTTGTATTTGTAATTTCTATTTCATGGATACTTCTTGACTGATACGCACACAAAGACATAAAACGTGCAAATAACAGGGTTCTTGCTCTGTCTTGTTCCCAAATTTGTAAATTTTCCAGAATTTTCTTGCTAATCTGTAACTGCGATTATATGAAACAGGAAATGTGATTAGTAGAAGCTGCATCAGTGCAGAAAAAGAAATAGTCTCTAGACAGATTGTGAGCCTACATTCGCTTTAATAAGGACGCGTGAACACCTGCACGTTTATGCAGCTATCCAATCAGCCAATCATGTGGCAGATCTCATACAGATACAAGTCAAGAGCTTAATGTCTGATGTAACCATTAACATTAAAATCAGTATGGTGCGAAAAACAAACCTTGAGACTAAATCAGCAGTTTTCCTTCTTTGGATGACAGATCGCTGGATGTTTTTTGTTTTTCCCACCACGCTGTGTTAACTCTAGAGACTACAGAATGTGAAAATGCCAGATCAGCGGTTTCTGAACCACTAGCACCAGCAACCATGTCACAGACAAGGTCACTCAGATCGCATTTTCTTCCCATTAGGCTGTTTGATGTAAACATTTCCTGAAGCTCTTGAGCTGTATCTGCATCATTTGGATTTATTAGTCACATGAAAGTGCACCCATTAAAGTGGCTGTTGAGTGTAAATTTCATATCTTAATCCTTTCTTGGCAAAATGATGAAACTGAACAACCCTGTTTCCAGATTAAATGAATCACTTCGACTTTGGCTACATTTATTACAGGATTGTGTGCATTGTGAGGGAAAAATAAGTGCAAAGCGTTTATACAAAAAAAAAACAGGAACAAATGCAAACAGATAAATGTTCTGGCACTTAACAGCATTCTGAAGGTGAATTTACCACAGATGTTATAATACATCTCGGACACTGAAGCGTTTCCATGACACTGAAAGAAAGAAAGAAAGAAAGAAAATCAAGTAAAAAAAATCACTGCTAAATCAGTCTCCAGGTTTCCGATCGAGTCTTTTAAGAAAGTCTTGCCTCCTTTTTTCCTCAAGGAGCTGTTGAATTCGTTTATTCTGCGTTCTCTCTCGGACGGATACTCGCTTTTTAGGTATAACGTAGTTCTGCGTGACTTCATTACCGTTAACAACTCTGTACACATCGATGGAGTTGTTCTCCTTTCTGTCTTTCGATACGTGAAGACTTACTACAGTCGGAAGACTCGTGCTAGCAAACCTGGATTGCGTTGACGTCGTAACCGATTTCCCGGTTACTGCATACTCAGAGGTGGCTGGTAAAAGTTCCTCAAAGCCGGACGTGGGTTCTGAGACCTCATCGAGGATGTCGACTCTCCAGGGTTCCGTCATTTCCTCCTCGTCGGACGAGGTGCTCGGACCGTCCGTTTCCTCCAGGATGAAGCGGGTGGTGCTGGGAATCGCAGTTCCTCGGCTCAGGTTGAGAGCGTTCAGTGTTGCCGTGTATCTCCAAGGCGTGGAGGTGGAGATGTGGGTGATGGGTTGCGTGGTGTAGAGATGGTGAGAGCGTGGAGACATTGTGGTGGTGGTGGTGATGGAAGAGGTCAGGTTGAGATTTGAGGTGAAGTTGCTTTCGCTGCAGGATTTACAGCACATGTGCTTGTAGCTAGGGTTCAAACAGTACTTATTCAGCGCCTCCATGCGACAGAAGACTGACTTGTCACCTTTACAGCGCATTCCTAGAATAAACACACACACACAGATTAGCACAAACATTCTGGAACAATTGGAAATTACATATATATATATATATATATGCAAGAGGAAGCATGATTTACCAGAAGGGAAGAAGGGGGAAAAAGAACTGGGAAAAGAAGGGAAGAAAATAGGATTTTCACATGCACTCTATCACTAAACAAATCAGTACCGGACTTCAGTGTTATTTGACCTTTTATTCCTTAATAATCCTTGTAGATGTGGCTGACAAGAAGCCATATGGATAACACTTGGTCCTTGTCAAATATACACCGAGTACAATACAACACATTTTTGTTCGCAGTACAATGTAAACTGTTTAAAAATGTTACATCATTCACAGTTTGGTAAACACTTTGGTTAAACATTTCTTCAGACCATCCAAAATTTCAGAAAATGTAAATAATAAGACTCCGTCGTGACAAAAATGGCACATCTCAAGATACAAGTGGACGATCGTGTCACGGAAACGGCAGAGACGGTGTGTTTCAAGTATCTCAAAACAAGAGTGGACTCGAGATTCACTTAGGTTAGGAATGGGTCGAATATGCTCTTGCGTCAGCCTTATTAGACTGACAGGTTTTATACATGCATCGTTTTTTAATTCAGAACCATCAACAATACATTACAGAGTACAGCAAGGAGAAAATGTATGCAGGTGATTCTTAAAACCATGAACCATGATGCCTGCTCAGGACTAGCGTTACCACCGTGCTAGCTGTGACGCGATATGAACATACTGTTAATGTGTTGTAAAACAATCCCCGGTCTGTAGGTGATGCTCTTGCATTGCCAGGTGTGTGTTTCTAAGTGTGTGTGTGAGAGATCCATCCACAACATAAGCCTCTTGACATTCTTGACCTTCTTACTCTGGGATTTTGAATAACAGACAGGGAAAAAAAAACCCAAAACAAAAACGAATACCTCTAGAGAATACCACCCTGAATATCTCAGTCTATAGAATCTTCTTGAATGCTAATACTTCACAGGCTGTAAATCTTGCCCAGCAGTCATGTCACAAAATATATAGACATCAAATACAATATAATATATATATATATATATATATATTTTTTTGTTTTGTTAAATCGCATGAGACGGAAATAATAACAGTCATTAAGGTCATTGAATATATTTATCATCCTATAACTGATTTACATATATATATTTATATATAAATGCTCATTGTGTAGTCTATAAAATATAGATGTACCACACTTTAGAGAACGTTGCATGTGTTACAGACCAACAGTCACGACAGAGCGATAAAAGCATGACGACGTGATTCCTTTAGCTGTAAACATCCGTTGTGGCTCTGGTTAAAATCGCTTTTCCTTTTCCTTTAGCTGCCCTTTCCTTTTCAAGCTTTCATGGAGACACGGAGCAAAGACGCGCCTCGTGAATCCTGGATAAGACGCAGGTTCTTCATATAAATGCAAAGAATTCTTGTTTTTAAAGAGACTGAACATGTGATGAACCGTGAGGTATTTGATCGTCCTGTTGATCCGAAATGCAGACGAGACATGAAGGGAAGCAGCAGAAAGTTCATCATGTTTTGTTCGTCGTAACACCCTGCTCACTTTCCTCATGGTCTGTTACACGGACTTAGCAATTAAACACTGTATGTCGATATTTAAAAGACTATTTAAGGTAATATGTACAAAAATACAGGATACAATATAACAGTCAAGATGGCCGGGCCTCTTGACCCATTCCCTATTTTCTGTGTTTTTTATATATATATATATTTATATTTATATATATATATATACTGATTTAAATCATATACTATATGCTTATAATTTAATACAATACAAACCACGATTAAGGGATCACAATCTCCAAAACCCCAGGCTTTTGTCACGTATAACTCCTATAGAAGAAACCTTCTAAAGGGCTCATCACTTTACAGCATCCTTCCTCAACGCCCGTTACACCTTGACCCCCTGACCCTTAACGACCTGATTGATTCCGAGCCCAAGTGGACCGTAAGAGGAGGACAGCCGGGTAAAAACAGCCCCCTAAACTCCTTAAAGAGGAGCAAGAGGACAGGGAAAGATAAGCAGCAGGCCCCAAAAAGCAAGAGCAAGAGCAGTCAAGGCAGAGTGTAGCACAGCCAGAGGGCCAGAGAGAACGCCAGGTGGCAGGCAGGAGCGGGCGCGGCGCACACCGGCGCCTGGCCGCTGGAGAGAGGACGTTTACTTGAGGAGATCTTGGGCGCCGGGAATTCGGGGTCTGCTCTTGAAAGCCACTGGATCAGGAAGTTCCCCTTATCGTCTGTAGAAAGAAAAGGAACAGTAAGAGAAACAAGAAGGAAGTAAAAGAGCAATTATCACACACACGGCTGAGACTGATCGTTCAGACACGGGGTTAGTGATCGAGAAGTGGTGTTAATTTGGAGATTTATTAGTCACTGTTATCGTGTTGCTTTTTTGTCTTTGTTGTTTTTTTTTTTTTTAACAAAGAAGATGAAGAATTTAAGCATCGAAGTTCTCGGGTCTCCTTATTCTTTCTTAACAGCCGTTTCCTCTTTACGAGGCATGTGTGGAGGTGTGGGAAAACATGTCAGATGTTGCTGCATCTGTAGTCTGGCCAAAAAAATGATAAAAAAAAAAAAAATTGGGTCATGGCCAAAATTTAGGTTCAGTTTATAAGAAGGGAAACTGAAGCACAGATAAATATATTTCTGAAAACAATGTAGCAATCGGTTTTTAAATTCATTTTGTATTAATTTTCTAAACCTCCTTCAAAGGTCACGTTAGGTAGATAAGATGAGGAGCCAGTTTAACAAGCGAGACCGCACAACAAGCTGTATTTCATGGTTTTATTTATCTTATAATATATATCACATTCATTGCTTTTATTTCTAATTTGCTCTATGACCCTAGATGCGCTATCTAAAAAAAACGTACTTAATTGTTATCTGTATGGTACGGTCACGCCTATTCAGAGTAGAGAGCCGGCATGTCTTTGGGCTGTTCGAGGAAACCGGAGAACCAGGAGGAAAACCCATGCAGCACCGGGAGAACATGCAAACTCCGCATATTAATGCTCCGCATATTTGGAGCCCAGAACCTTCCTGCTGTGACGTGAGTGAAATGGGAGAGATGTTTACAGGTACTCACTTGAACATGGCACCAACTGACATCTCCGGATGGTTTCTGGCTTCGTGTCCTTACAGATGCCGATGGTGTTATCAGCAGTGCTACACATGACCTGACGCTCCTGGGTTCCGTTTCCACATGTGACGGAGCACTGCGAGCACACAAAAGCAGGCACACGAAAATGAACACGGCCTCTAAGATTTGCATCATCTCAGTTATTTCCGTCTACGATGCACAGACTCACCAGGGACCATGGTCCAGTTCTCCACTGAGCGGGACAGAGGTGCCGATTACAGGAGCGCCGGCTCTCGGGACGATCATCGCCGCAGTATTTGGAGTTGACGGTTTTGTGTGTGCTGTCTTCCTGAGGTCTCACACAGCGCACCGGCCGAGTCTGGGTCCCTGTCTTACCACATGACTTACTGCACTCCTCCCAGTCTCCAGTCACCCAACTAACACACACACACACACACACAGATTTTACTACTGTATCTGTGATGATACTCATAGTTTGGGCCAAACTACTATCCAGGACAGTAATGCTTACATGGGCTCGGAGCACTGTTTCACATTACAGGCTCGACTGATGGCATGGGGTTTAGGGATGTTGGCGCAGAACGTGCGGTGCACCATTTTGCCGTCTGACTTCCTGCGGCAGCCGAATCGCGTATACTGCTTTCCTGCAGTGTAGGAAAACACACAGCCATGCAAACTCTGCTCAAAGACATTAATCTGATCTTTTTTTTTTTAACCGTAGCTTACCTCCACCACAAGGCTTGGAGCAGTGGGACCATTTCTTCAGAGCCCACTCGAAGTACACTACGTCATCCTGAGGTAAGCTGTTCTCCATAGATGATGATGGATCCTCTGGAAGAATGTACTTGTAGGAGAGGGTGACCTTAGATGTACCATAAGACTGGACCTGGGGAAGAAAAACAATTTCAGAGCGAGGACTCTCAAAGAGCAAGAAACATTTAAGAAATGTAAAATACATGTTATAGATTTTATTCTATATCTAAACATTTATGTCTAAACATCATCTATATAGAAAATGATATAACAAAAAATAATAATGACCATATTGTTCATATTAAAGTGGTCAGTGTACTTGGGTTTATTTCTACTAGTCATTTTAGAGAAGTTTAAATATAGAGTAATAAAAGTTTCTGCTTGGAAAAATGATGGATTCTTGGGTTGGGGCCAAAATCCTCGAGATAGTCCATAATCCAAGCTGAACAGGGCTTAAAACCTTAACGTTATGATGATTTGCACGAAGATATAACTAATTTTTTGTCTTTAAGTTGCAACAAGTTATATAATTTAAGCTACAGCCACAGATCTGCCATTATTTTATATAAGAAGAATTCAGCAACGTCAAGATGTTTAAACTTCCCACCATTAATTATTTCCAGTTAAGAAAACACAAACATCACCATCTGGACTGTTCCACTCAATCACTCTCGTTACCATGATGAGGACTCCGTATCTCAGTGGGCCTGTGGTCTGGACTGTTTCCATGTCATCATTGTTGGTATACTCCCAAAGCACACCTTTCTCGATCACCGATCTGGTCTCAGGAAACTCGCCCTCATCGTTCAGGAACAAGTCATCCGTGGCTTGGTTCTTCACCGCTAATGGGGGGAAAAAAACGCCAACCTTACAGCCACAACTCTCAACGCAGCATGACATGATTTAAAAACGAAAACTCAACAAGGAGAAACAAAGATCAGTCTTGGTTAAGTTGTGATTTGGGTGGTTGGAGGAAAGGAGATAAATCAATACAAGGAGCGGCATTACTTTCCAGACGTCCGGAAGTTTCTCAGGCGAGCTGGAACGAATAAAGTTTTCAATGCCAAGAAGAGCCTATCAATAACACGCAGTGGGAGGCCAAACACTCGAACTCTTGAGTTATGAGTAGGAGCGTTTTCAGAATGAATCATTTAAGTGAAGCTTCTTACCTAGAATATGAGGAGATCCTTTAAACTCCTGGATCAGGACATGCCTCGCTCCTCTGGGAATTTCCAGGATCTTCAGGAAACCTGAGTGTTTATTTTAGAAAGTCATCAGGAAGCTACTTATGAGGGAAGAGGTCTACAAAACATTCAAGAATGTTTTTGTTGTACCAGAAATGGGCATGCGTTCCGAAGTGTCTAGTGTTTTCCAGACACGGATCCAGCAAGGAGCCGGAATTACAACGTTAATGGCGCTGCACCGTTCAAAGTGAATTTTTTAATTATCTGGCTCGGGTTAGCTTTGCATGCTTCTGGAAAACCAGCTTTAGAGGCAATGTCCACCTTTATACCTATTAATATAAGCTTCTAAAGTGCAAAATCAGTAGCAGCTTGAGGGACTCCTTAGAACTTACATACTAATTGAAAAACTTGTATATGAAAACAACTGCATTATTTCAGATAACAGAATTGTCATAGCATTTAAATATAATTTTACACTTACAAATTCACACCCTCACACCTAAGGTTAATACAGAGGGGCCAATCAACCTACTGGCATGTTTTTTGGGAGATCGGAGGAAACTGGAGAACCCGGATGAAACCCACAGGGAGACGAGACACAGAGAGAACATGCAAAGCTTAGAATCCTGGAGCTGCGAAGCAGCAACACTACCCGCATGCACCATCATGCAAAGTGCTTCAATTACATTGAAATGTCTTCATGTACAAGTAACGTCTCGTATGGACAGACACCCAGAATGCAAACCTGGCTTCCTGGTGCTGCGAGTGAAGTTCCCTTTGACGATCTTGCAGGTGGAGTTGTTCCCTCCACACACACCACACTTATCGTCCTCCAGCTCCGAGGCGATCACGTTATCACAGCCCACTTTCTGCACAGACATCAGTGTGGCCGTACATAAAGCATGTCTAAAGGCTAAAGACAACTTCCTCAGTGCTTTACGAACATTAGTAGTTTTTTAAAAAATGTACAGCTTATTGTAACCTTGTGGAACGTCTGTGAAACCGCTCTCATTTATTTTCGTTAATTTCACGATTACTAAATTACGACACACTTGTTTAAAATTCATTTATTTTTAGCTTGAGATTACGTGGAGTCGCTGTGAATGAGCTGTTACTATAGAAACGATGACGTATTAGGATGAATGCATTAATACAAACCTGTGATTTATGTTACAGTACAGTTGGAACTACTGACCGAGCTTCTGTTACAGAAAATTAATCCCCACCTTCTGACCAATCAGCTTCAAGAATTTAGCTGTGCTAGGGTATGAGAGTTCTTTTTATTATTTTCCCAGCCAAAGATCCGATTACACGAGTATAAGTGCATTTTCCAATGTTAATAAAAATAAATATAAATAAGAAGTCTCCTCCTACGGAATTGGTTCATGCTGTTTCTTTTTTCTTTTCTTTTTGAGGTCGTTTGTCTGTATTTGCGATCAGCAGACTAAGAATTACCAAATGTTCCTGCAAAAAAAAAAAATCATTAGAGCATTTAAGTGCATACTTTTGACCCAACTAGCATTAATGTCCCTCTTTTATAACAATCTTTGCCAAATTACTCCTACACTTTTGGAAATATGAGACTAAATGAGAACCAGGGAGGAGCCAAGGACAGCCAGTGGAAATTTATTGTATTAGGTCTGACATTCTTCATTTGATAGGACCGGAGGGGATGCATTCCAGTGATGGGCTGAGTGTCTGTGGTCTCTGTGTGTGTGTGTGTGTGTGTGTGTGTGTGTGTGTGTGTGGGTTACCTCGCACTCTCCTCTCACACATATGCTGTAGGGATCCTTATAGGAGCAGCGTGTGCCATCGTGTACCATCCTCTTCATGGGGACCTCATCTCCTGTTTCTTTAGATTGGCAATACAGGTTGCATCGCTCCTCAGCTACCAGAAAGCACAGACAGGAAAGTGTATTTAGACATGTCGGGATATATGAACTATGAGTATAGAAACCACTTTTTATCTAGAAACTAGCTTGGGAGGTTTTAGCTAAAACCCCCCGTCAATTTTGAGGACCCTCAAAACGAGACTCATATGCATCCTAAAAACAGCAAACCTGCCTGCAAACCGCCTTGTTAAGATCAGTACAGTAAAAACGGCACAATTCTGTGGACATGAAAGGGTGCAGAAAGGGTGCAGCTAACCACAGGCTACCTAAATTCCATCTAATGCAAGAGCAGTCTCGTCCTGGTGGAAAAACAGAGATGTCATTGCTCCCTAATAGCATTTCCATTTGTCTCGAAACACTGTAGCCTACCGTTCGACCTTCACTCCTTCCGTTCCCAACGTTAGAGCCCAATATTTGTCTTGCATTCCCATAATCTTGCACAGAAATTCAAATCCAATCCAATAACCATCCCTCGAACCGGAATAATACTAAAAACTAAACCAAATCAAACAGCTATTTTAACCCATAACTCGAGTGGCAGAAACAGCCAGTTATTCCCAGTGCAAGGCAGTAGTACTCCTACAGCATCAAAATGGGGCTTTTGTTCAGACAGACAGTCAGACAGAGAGACAGTTTCCTTCTCATTTCGCCTCAGAACTTCTGTTGCCTAGGTATTGCCCATTATGTAACAAAGCGTTGACGTCGGCTCAGTATAAAACTCTCCAGTCTTCCAAAGCACCAGAACCCAAGATTTAAAGAGCCGACCGAGCTTGTAGCCTTTATTCATCGCAAAACGACCCGTACCTCTATGTTATCTGGAAATACGTCTGACCAACTTAACTCTAAACTCTATGACTTGCTGAGATCATATTTTCCAGAACATGTTACAACACTGTAATTAAACAGGACAAGTTAATGGTACACAGAGCACATCAGGAATGCATGTCATGCATTTCCCAGTTCATGTCTACACAAACACGGAGATCAGAACAGTAAAGAGAAGGTTATTCAGCTAAGGCGCATCAAAACTGGGCAGCTCAAGACTGGAAAAAAATGTTTTCCAATGTGTCCAATTTCAGTGTGCATGCGGCCAACTCGGATTCCTGTTCTTGGCTGACAGGAGTGGAACCTGATGTGTTCTCCTGCTGTTGTACAACATTTGCTTCATTGTTGGCCATATTGTACATTCTGAGATGCTTTTCTGCTCACCACACTTGCAAATAGTGGCTGTTTCGGTTACCGTAGATTTTCTTTCAGCTTTAACCACCGACAACTACGCTACTGTAAAAAAATCTTCCCCGTCCTGATACGTCATGTGAAAATTAACATGGAGCTGAAGCCTGTAGCCTGTAACTTTACGGTTTTATCCACTGACTTGCTACCACCTGATTGGCTGATTGAATAATTGCATCAAAGAGCAGAGGTACAGGCGTTCCATATAAAGTGGCCAGTGAGCGTTGTCCAAATATATATCTGCAGCACAACAAGCATCCCCCTCCAACAATATATCATAACTAACAATTGATATAATTTGATGTCATAACTCACGGTCAGGATGTTCATATGGCAGCCACTGGTGCTTGGTCCCCTGGTGCTCAAAGTGTGGATCCCACATCTTGCACTGCTCCTCTCGGAAATCGGCAAGATCCTTGGCACACTCCTCAGTGTTACACAGCTGGAACTCATAGTTGTTTCCGTAGCATGTGCGCCCACCGTTGGCCGGGCTGAGCGAGAGCAAAGCGAGTCTTATAAGATGTGGTTTACCCGCAGAAACATGAAGCCTTTTAAGATTTCAGATCAGTAACATTTGATATACTTTTGTCAAGTGCAATAACAATTTCCTAGCAGTTTGACACCCAAGATAAAAACATCCCAAATGGCTCTTGACTTTAATTACCAGTGGTGAGCCATGCATTATAAACTTAGGGCTCCACTTAGAGTCTATAGCTAAGGTAACTTTTAAATATAGATAGATCACAGTGTGGACATTGTACACTACAGAGTTGGCAGCAAATGAAATCAAATGTTATTTATGTAGCACTTATAACAAAAGACAGCTTTACAGAAATCCATATGTTGATTTAGTGATGAGCAAGTCAGACTAATGAGCAAGGCTGGAGTTATGGTGGTAAGGGAAAAAAATCTCCCAGATGACATGAGGAAGAACCCTTGAAAGCAAGTTGAACGGATAGACAAGTGAAGTTATCTACTGAAGAATGGCAAGACGAGCACATAAACAAAAATTGCACAAATTCTAACACGATGTTAAACCTGATGGCTAAATCTTATTGTTATATCATGCTAATTAGAACCATGATAAGCCACTTCTTAGGGTGTAATAACACTACCGTGTTAATAAAAAGACCGTTTTTACATTTTGGTTATTCTGTAGTCATTTTGGGCTTGGTGACACACGGCCCTCACGGAAGCAGCTGACATTTGCAACGGTCCAAGTGAACCGCACCCGAGCTCGGTATGCGGCAATCGCACTAGTCAAAGAAGACGCAGGGTACCTCAATGCTGACTTTTCTTATTCAGCCAATTTCTTGACCATCCAAAAGCCTAGACTGACAGGATTGTTTCTTTCCAGTGTCACGTCCAAGGCAAGGATAACCAGACGTGAAAGGCCTTCTGAAACCCTAACCCATGTTTATATAGACAGCATAGAAAGAAATCCCATCTGGAAAGTTGACCTTTGCTGTTACAAGATTTTTCCTACTACTTAACAATGAAATGAGGCTACAATATATGCACACCTAATTTTTAGTTTGCGGAAATACTTATGCCTGGTTGGGGTGCCTATGATAAGGGGGTCCAATTACAACCCATTTGCAGCTATTTTTGAAATAAAAATAATTTTGGGTCTTACTATAACATAAAAATGACTAACATGCTCCCAACCTCACTGAAAAATTTCATCATCATTTAATGATAATTTTACACATTAATTATACATTAATATTACCCAGATTTAGGTTTGACAAAAAAAACAACAAAAAAAAACAAAAAATGTATAGCGAATGCAGAAGATTTCTGTCACGTTGGCAAAATGAATATTTCCGAGAGACGTCTGGCTGTTTGCTTTATCAGGAATCAGTTACTGTAATGATGGAATATAATATTAATAGACAATATGAGCCCAAATGTCATGCACTGGAGCTGAAAGAGAACAGAATGTGGAACAGCTGTAAGCTAGGCTGTCAGCTCAACAAGCCCATTTATTTAGTGCTAACCAAGTGTGAAAAAGTGCTATGTGGACTAGATGAACTTGTGGCCCAGAATGGAAGACTTTATAAAGAAGTTCCTCATGAAATCTCTTGCCGTGTATCTGGAAAGGTGCGAGAATTTAACAAGATCAGTCTTGCGAGAAACACCGTTGCTTGGCGAATCTAAGATTTGCCAACCAAATATGAGGCAAGGCACATGCGTTTGATCCAGTTATGAACCAATTTTATGTGATGCCACAGACACAGCTCAGCATGTCACCAGCTGCTCCCACTTCCAGAGCGCTACAGGAGCTTGGAGAAATCCAGATTTCCACTAATGAGGTGACATGCCGAAAGGATGTTTGGCTCCACATATATATATGAGCAAACATTTGGTCTAATTATGCTGAACAGGAGCTGACTGAGATCCAAGATAACTGACAGCCACCTTTACGATGTGCTTGGGATCTCCACAACAAGGCTTTCACCTATCTGACTTGACAGCAATTCTTCAGTTCCAGGCACAGTATTAATGAAAATTAGTTTCTCGAATTCCAGTTCTCATTACTAGTGAGTAAATCTTCACACAGTAAGTAATCAGAAGAACCCAGCTTTTCCATATTTATTTCTCCCCCCCCAAACATCTGGACACCTCTGTCCTACAAGATCCTTCAGGTTCCCCTTTGCACTACATAACGAATAGTGTAAACATTTCCAACTCTGCGCGTCTTTGTGAGTCCTGATTTCAAAAACAGGCGGCGGTGTGAAAGTGTATACTAACATGGGGTTGTCACACTGGCGGGTGCGGAAACGGACGCCTCCTTCGCAGGTACGTGAGCAGGAGCCAAACTTAGTCCACTGCCCCCAGTGTCCATCCTGCCTGAGGATGTCCGACGTCAGCTTGATACAGTGACCCTTAAAGCAGTTCTGCAGAGAAAAGTGTAAGAGGGTAATTGTACATGTTTATGGTTATGCTACGACTCCGTAACTACTGAAGTGCTTTCTGTAGAACGAGGCAACTTTTGCTAAGATCTGTACCTTTCCTGTAGCACACTTGGTGCCGTCGATGGGAGGGCCTTTCTTGGTCTTGCAGAAGAAAGGATTCTCAGGGTGGCTGCACCACAGCTGCTTGCACGGGTCGTAGGTGCTGTACTAAAAGAAACAGTCACGCTCGCATTCACACATGCAGCTTGCAAGGCTAGAATACAACCAGGACAGAATAATACACAGGAATCATGTCTAGTCCCAAAGTAAACTTGCAGAAACCGTGTAATGGTTCCACACCACCAACATTTTTTGATATGAGCTTCAACATGTCTGCGCTTAAACCGAAAGTGCCATTCGTTTTGGAAAAATGCAGTGATGTCCCTAAGAAATGTAGTTATCTGGTGTTAACGCCTTACTTGTCTGATGTTAGCAATGCCACAAATGTACTTCAGGAAAGAAAAATCCAGTCACAATAAGCACAGTGATCAACATCGTACTAATGTGAGACTGGGGGAGTAATGTAGTGCACGAGTACAGCAAATGAGTCAAAGGTGGGGAGAATAAGTGTCAGTCTGGTCATAGGTTTAACTACGGGTGTCGGCGTGAAGTGTCTCACTCACCGCTGTGCACATCATGTAACCCATTCCGAAGTCAAAACGACACTGCTCGTTCATGGAGTAATGCAGGCCGGGCAGCTGAGGCAGGGACGGCCACTCGTGATCGAAGGGGTCATCACGCAGACAGTCGTAGGTGCTGTAACAAACACACCACCATTGTGAGGTTTCTAATTAATAAATAATGTCCATGTAGCGTTTCTTCTGGCAGAAAAGTGCTGACAGGGTGCATGGGAGTGCTTCATTCCAGCATGTTTCTATGACGACATATCATCACTTACTGCTTGTATGACTGGTTGCCTGAAAAGGAGCGACAGTGACGGCACCGGTGCCTTTCTGAAAAGTTCAGAGATTTCGAACTAGAAGCGTTCGGAGCAGCAACACAAAACGGCCGATGCTGGGTGCAGCACTTTTTCTCTAGGCAGCCGCATGCAATCTCTCCTCACTGGGAACAACTGAAAAAAGCTGGTGCGCGGACAAAACGGCTACATGGACACCGTCCTAAACATTCAGTGAACCTATTAACCTCCAGGCTTATTATTCAGTTATTCACCTAAACACATGACACATATTCAGTAATAAGTTATGAGACATGATGTTATGAGTATCAGACCAATACCCGATAGCCGTATCAGCAGTGGCGCAGGGCTAGTGTTAAATCATGTTAAATCTTAGATTTCTGCTACTAAACCTTCCCTTTCTTCCATTTTTCCTCCTCTTTCTTTCTATAAATTCCCATAACTCTATTTTACTGCCATTTCCTGTTCCTGTACAGTAAACAGACCCACATTCTGCTTTTTCCAGCTTCCTAAAACTTAACGGCCACCGTGAAACCAAGCTTAACGGCTTAACGTTGACACCTACATATTATCCTCCGAGTTGTAGGTAGTAAACTGAAGGGATGGGCTGTAATCTAATGGCTGTGCAGTGCGAGTGGAGTCTCACTTGAGGTATTTGTTGAGCTCTTGCTGGCTGCAGCGGGACCAGTGGAAGCGGTGGAAGGCCGCCTGCACCAGCGGAGCCATGATGCTTCCCATCGGCACCTCGTCTCCGCACTCGTTACCTTGTCCGTCATGTTCCATCCCTAATCTGACCATTCCATAACACACACGCATGCACAAACATACACTTAGTCTGTATGGATTCCAACATTTAATGCAATCTAACACGCATTCTCTCGACTAACACAGTTATCCCTGGAATTATTGGCACCCTTCAGGAGATTTGGAAGGCAGGTATATAATATACATTACACATATTGATTACATTTGTACATTCCATTCCAGTGGAGAAACTGCTTACTTTTTCCTTCTAACAAAAAAATTTCTAAAAAAAAAAACATCTGTGTTCTGGCAGATTTATTGACACCACAAAGATTAGAAAATCGCTCTGGGGCTCCATGTGCTATATTGTTGCCTTTGACCATTTCTTGTGTCTCCGGGGTACAGTGCTGCATTCGACTAAAGGTCACAACTTGTAATTTCTGACCTGACTAAGAAAAACAAAGAAAACACCCCCCCCCAGCCTTTTGCTAACAAAAGGACAATCAGGAGTCCATTCCCCCTTCACTTTGTAGCTCGAATGCACAGAGGGTGATAATGACGGAATTCCCGGATAATGACGGAATTATTCAGAATTCCCGCTCCCGCAGCATAAATGTAAGGACGGTCTGGGAGGCAAAAAGATTGCAAAGATCAGTTTCAGGAATCTGAAGGATGTCCATTTTCTCCTACATACAGTACATACTGTAGTAGTTCTCTGGGCTACGCCTGATTTGAGCTCGTAAATTACGCTTTGGAAATGATTCTTAAACATAAAAAAGTCTTAAAACTAGGACTGCCTGCCCCATTAAGTACATTGAGGTGTAAGATTTCTTGTGAATATGATCCCTGATGTCCAAAAAGAAACAAAAAAACCCCCCAGCTGTGTATGTGGGTGTGATTGGGATCTCGCGTTTCTCACACGTGTCCCGTCTCATGAGCCACCACAAAAGCAGATGAGAAACCATCTTCATGATTCAGAGTGCAGCTCCTCACTGGGTGACACATGCCTGTCACTGGAGCGTAACCTAGACACACACACACACACACACACACAAACAAGTTAGACACTATAGAGACTATATACATTACCCACTGAGTGTATGTGCAATATATACCATATAAGTGAATATATACACTATCAGTCAAAAGTTTGGACACACCTTCTAATTCAATGTTTTTCTTTACTGTTATGACTTTAAGAGGCTGGATAATGACGGACTGTTGTTTCTCTTTACTTAGTTGAGCGGTTGTTGACATAAAAGGTTATTAGTGGAATTTCT
>JAQQZR010000011.1:3225656-3244123 GCA_030068235.1 Notoglanidium macrostoma | reverse complement strand
AAAAAGAGTAGGCGTGTACAAACTTTTGACTGGTAGTGTATATATACATATATATATATATATATATATATATATATATATATATATATATATGATTGCATATTGGCTATACTCCTGTTTGTTTTGGCGTGTGCTGTATATACCCTGCATGCCCGTTGGTCCAAACTCTTGTCTGGTAAGGAAGATGGCATGATCGTGATACTCCGCATCGTTTTCGTCCTCTTTCTGTTGTAGAAAAGCCCAGCGACACACATTCTCCAGACTCTGAGACGGGTTCCCTAGCTCAATCAGTCCCATGGACTAAGAATAGTGAACACACAACCAGGATTAGCACCGCAGCATTATATTCACTATGCTTTTAAACAGCAAAACATCTATAATATGATAAATGATAATGTAATCAATAATAATGTAACTAAGTGGTTTTAGTGACGATCTAATCAGTAATGGAGAAAAGCAATCGCACCGGGCTCATACAGAGCAATGAGGCAGATATAAGGGTGCTATCAGAAAGATAGAGTTTAATCCGTTTGAATCAAAGCCTGGTCCGTTTTCCTCCCTGATGCAATTTGTTTAGGCAATCTTAGCACTTGCACTCTTGCGCACCAGTACAAACAGTTTGAGACCATCTGAGCGATGAGATCCTGCTTCATTTCCAAACTCTGGCGCGGTTCAATCGCATTGAGAAAGCAGTTCACGGATGAATCGACCCTGCAGTGAACCAAGCACGCAGTGTGTTTTGGGTTGTGTGCAGCATTCTTCCCTAGCTATGATCTGCTAATCTCAGCCACGGGATACAAACTGAGCCAAGTACTGAAATACGATGTGTTCTGGATAATCAGACTGACGAGACAAGGAGAAATTAAACAAAAGATGATTTAAATGAGTTATTAATATAAAAATCTAGTCAGTTATTGAGCATGGCTAAGTTGTTTTTGTGATTTCTATACAAACTTGGCAAAGGTTTATTTGCCAAACTTTATCCCATCGCTGTTCTTCTGACCAATAAATGAAAAAGGTTTACGAGGATGTTTTCTGCCCTACACACCTCTCTGCCAACGTTGTTTTCCAGTTTTTGCTTTGTTTAATTATATACAGTGTGAGCCAAACAGCAAACGAACCACAAGTATCAATTTTGCTTTGACTTGGACTTGGCAAACAGGTTAGAAGTATCCTAAGATTACTCAACTGGATTTCTATCCCTAACTTAACTTTTTTAAATCAGATAGTTGCCTAAATTGTACATCAGTTTGTATAACTGTATATTTGAACCACTTATTCGCTACAAATACAGTATAGTTAAGGAAGGTGACGAGATTAGATATGACTTAGCTTCATCTAAACGGCTCTGTTCTGTTTTAGCCATGTCTTAAATCCACAGCGGACGTAAATCCATAACTGCGTTCTCATTAGGATCACTTTGGTTTTGTGGCCAGATAGAAAATATATAATTTAGCACCAATTTCTTAGATTTTCTTGCTATCACCAAGCCAACTACCATATGAGAACATGCATCCATTCATCCATCCATCCACTATCCATACCGGTTATCTGTCAGGGTCATGGGGAACCTGGAACCAATCCCAGCTGACTTTGGGTGAGAGGCGGGGCCAAAACTAACCAAATCAGACCAAATCTATCGCAGGGCTAATACAAAGTGGAACAAGCATTTACACTCATATTCACACCTATGGGCAATTTAGAGAAGCCAGTTGACCTAATCTGCATGTCTTTGGACTGTTGGAGGAAACCGGAACACCCTGGGGAAACCCAGAACCTTCTTATGAGAACATGTAAAAATTTTTATCTGGTTGGTTATTCCTCTTAAACAATTTTAAAACATTTCAAGCAGACAGAAGGAAAAGGGGTGTGATGGAGAGCTGACTGTATTTTTTAAAGCAGGTTTACCTTTGCTGAGCAGAGCATCACGATTCGCACCAGCACTACGTTGATATGAGCACCAAGTGAGGCATCCTGGTAGATCTCGTTCACCTGAAAGCAAAGTCCGAGGAAAATGCCAGTGAGTAGCTGTCTAGGTAAATGAGTGTGACTTTGAAGCTTCGAAGTACTTCGTGAATGCTAGTGATGGATCAATGGTGTGACTTTAACAGGCTTTTAACCTCACACTGACCTCAATTCAGACACTGACACTGACCTAGAAGTGACACACTAATTACAGGGTTTATATCCTAGAAAAAAAAGTGTAAACTGTTTTAAAAATGTACATATAATTAGAATTCCCCAAGACAGGCCAAGCAGGCAGCAACCCTCTTGGGGTCTCGAGACAGCCATCTGCGAGCACGTGGATGTGTGTGTGTGTGTGTGTGTGTGTGCCTGTAGAATAAATATCATTTCCCTCCTCCTTACATCTGACCCTGTCTTATTCCCCATTTCCATAGCCCATCATGGGAAGAAACCTGAGAAAGGGAGCCGGACCGATGCCAAGACGCACAGCGTGTGGGTGTGTGAGTGTGAGAAAACTAATGAAGCCCTACGACACACACACAGAGACTGACAGATGGATGGCAACCCGACCAGAGGCTGTTTAAGAATCTGAGTGCAACTGGGGAAAACGAACAGAGAGACGGGAAAAAAAGACAGATTGACAGAAGAAGAAGAAGAAGAAGAAGAAGAAAGAAAAAAAGGAAACTGATCACAGAGTAGAATAAAACAGCAAGATTTTGAGAATCGAAGCTCGCTGTAGCTCGCTGGGCTGTTAATGTTGGCTAGACAAGGGTGACAAATACTTGAAATTTTGCTGGAAATGCAACTAAATGAGACAGTCGATAATTAGTGTCAGGTCTCATTAGCGCAAATAGAGTGGTATTATGTGATAACTAGTGATTAGGGCTGAGACTAATAAGGAGGAGAAACACTTCCTCATATTTATCACGTTAATCAGTTGCTAAAAGTTGCTTGGCAACCTTGACACTAAGTCGAGATGGTCTGGACTCTTCATGGAGCGTATGGCGATGCATTACTCTCCTCTCCAGCCTGGCATCTGTTTATCTCACACACACACACACACACACACACACACACACACACACACACACACACACACACACACACACACACTGCAGTCTTTTACCTTTTAACCTCACACATAAGCAACAATCAGCAATGCTCAGCGCTCTCTCTCATTACCACTGATTTTTTGTCTGTTCATTTTCTCACGTTTTCTGTCTCCGACATAGACGAGCACACACAGCGCTTGCAACCAGAGCAGAGGTCCCTCATTAGTGTGTCGCTGTCTCTGGCCCTCAGTAGGACCCTGGCCGTGTTCTATTAGTCCGGCTCCCGGCATGCCGCCGAGCAGGTAGGCAATTGATGAGCAGGAGGCCAAAGTGCCAGAAAATCATTAGGATTCAATTAATAATGCAGCAAGGGCTTCCACCAGCGCTTGTCTTCTGCTAAGCAACTGAATGGCAGCACAAACTAAAGTGAGTCAGGGTGGACTGTGTACAGAGACACGACGGAAACAAGTAGACAGCCTGAAAAATTCGAACTGTAGCAGGATATACTGATGACAATTTTACTTCAGTGGAACTAGAACAGTGCAATGAGGAAAAACAATTACACGGGCAAAATTTCCAAGTCAAACCGAATGCAAAGCTAGTTGCTCGCTAGTCCAGGCTTGCCCGCAGATGTGCACATTAATCCTTCAGGTCAAAAACGCTATCGGGAGCGGGACAGAATTTCCAGTCTCTCAAGAGCTGTCAGGGAGATGGATGGACCCCTGAGAAACTCAAGCTTTCAAAATGAGAGCTGCAAAACCACCGTGTTACAGTTCTACGGAACCCACCGGCCCAGACCTTCTGTTTTCCGCTTTTACGCTGAGACAGACTTCAACGCTAGCAAGATTTCACTGGACCCCCCCCATCAGTTTATGTGATAGATCAAAATAAGAAGGAATGATCTAAGACTGCAGTGACCTGCACCAACTTGTCCTGGTAGTTTTCTAGGCGAGCAGCTGTGAATGATCGCTCTACAACATCAGCACCTTCTCAGGACAAATTCTGAGGTGGGAAGAGCAGCGAGCAAGTCATAAAGCTAACCGGAATTGCTTGCGGGGGAAAAAAAAAAAAAAGAAATTCTGCTGGACTTACGATGTTCATAAGCGTGAGCAGATATTTCTGGATATGCTCTCGGCCGTGAAACTGCACCACGGAGCAATCCACTCCCAGCAGCACCTCGATGTTAAAGATGTCGTCTTGGTTGGATTGTCTCCGTGCGCGTCTGCTGCTGTTCACTTTTGGCTTAAGCCCTTTGGATATGGCTTCCACGCCAGCCAGACCGCCAAGTACTGAACCTACAGAAACACATACACACACACACATGTACACACACACACCACATGTGATTTAAACACAGCCAAGAATGCATGACATACAACTGATATCACATTCAAAAGCAGCCAAGGGAACAGCTTTTATTTTCAGGTCAGCCTGAGACTGCAAACTGACGTAATTAAAGTATAAGCAAATCTATGGCACGGAAGACTGAACCGAAAATAAGAATAACATGTTATGACAATAGACCAAAGCCTACTATCTTAACCCCAGAACTCTTCGCAATAACGGATTGTCTTAAGACCTCATCTGATACATAGCACCCCATTAAAGCAACAAAAAAAAAAGCTTTCCCATTCAGGCACATAAATGTTAATACATATCACTCAAAACTACATTCACAATAATGGAGAAACTCAGGAAAAAAGAGAGAGCAAAAACAGACGGCAGACTGAGACAAGAAATCCGTTCCAGTTCACTGATATCGCTGGCTGTTAACCAGCAACACACGATGTACCAAAGTCATTGATGAATGTGGGAGTTTATTGGAGAACCAGGTGTCATGGTTATCTGGAAGAACAAGCATGCTGTTATGGGGCCAGTCAAGCCTGCGTTGTCTGCTTTTACCTAACCTTGATATCAATATAGCCCTAATACGGGAAGTGAAAAAAACGAACAATGCCAGTAAAAGACGCTGACCATATGGCATAATGTTGTGCATTTCTAGGCAGTTGAGTCACAGCTAAAAAGCATCCATCCATTATCTGTACTGCTTATCTGTTAGAGTCATGAGGAAGCGGGAGCCAATCCTAGCTGACTTCAGGTGAGAGGTTGGGGTACACACTGGGCAGATCGCCAATCTATCGTAGAGCTAACACAAATACAAACAACCATTCACACTCACATTCACATCTATGGGCCTATTTTTAGAGTAGCCAATTGACCTAATCTGCATGTCTTTGGGCTGTGGGAGGAAACCGGAGCACCTGGAGGAAACCCACGCATGCACAGGGAGAACATGCAAACTCCACACAGAAAGACCCCAGTCGGCCACCAGGTTTTGAACCCAGAACCTTCTTGCTGTGAGGTGACAGTGCTCACCACTGCAACACCATGCGACCCAATTAACAAGGGCAGAAATCCACAGAGTGGCTGTCTACGTACAGCCCAGATGAGGGAATACCCCAAAGTATCGTTTAACAGAAGAGAGTCGTAACGATAGATTTTGGTGTGGCAGCACATCATTAATAATGACATAGCCTCAAACAAAATTACGTCAAGAGACCATCACACATGAGTTATGATACAGGCTATTATGTAGTGATTTGTTAGAGTACTCTTGTAACTGGCAGTTCAAATTTGACAACATGCAGTTATACAGCATACAGTCTAGTAGCTCTTTTTGAAAGGTTTTAGATGTCTAATTGTGTTTGGTGCCGTGGATGTGTTGCCAGGGTCCAGCCTAACTACATCCAAATATCTGAAACTATTCCAAACAATTTGGGCACCGGAAAAAGGAGACATAGTTTCTACTTTCTTGCCTTTGTTTGTGGAAATATACTCAAATTAATTCTGATTATTTGCCATAAACATCTCGGTAGGTCCAGAGTATTCTTAAACTAGCCCAATTTGGCAACCCAGTCATTAACCTCCTGCACCAAAAATGTTCATAGAGTGAGCATGTGTGGGATTTCATTGTTTGTTGCAGTTTCCAAATTTTGACCAATAATAACTAAATAGAGGTAAATGCATGCTGCCCCACAGTTGCGTAACACCTAGAAAGCTGAGCAAATCAATGGAACATCAGATCATATCTGTCAGACAGCAACATTTTTTGGTGGTCACTCAAAAAAAGTAATTTGTATCGTAGTGGAATTTAAAATATATGGAATTGTAAATGAAGACTTCATGAAAATTAGCATTTGTTGAATGGTCGGTATAAATATATGGTTGGGCTCTGCCTCACCTAGCCCTATGGATGAGCCTCCTGTTCACAGGGGATACAATTAATGAAACGATATATCCTATATGGCCCATTGTTGACCACTGGAAACGCTACTGTAAAAGTATCAATCATCCTCAGGTTCTGTAACAAAAAGCAGGCACGGCATGGAGACTGCGCCAGCACCATAGTAAACAATATGATAATAAGGGTGTAAGCTCATGAATAAAACAAGTGTTCAATGGAGAAAAAAACATAATTGGAATCTTTCTGGGATGAATCAGCACTTCGGAGTTTCACACTCACATTCTCACACTGTGGGTGGATTAGCATACATGCTTGGAGCAACCAGTTTAGCCTAATTTAGACTAATGCTCAGCTGTTTAATTCCATTGGTTAAATGCTATTGGGTCGATTTGACACATAGCACTGATGAATAATCTATAGTAGCTCGCGAGTATAGGCCGTTTGGGATCGTTTATGTAAATGGTGACTATAAATGTGATTAAGAGTGAGATGCTCTTGGCTAATAATGCTCATTTGGGCAGAGGCAAAACAGTGCATGCACCATGATAAATGACGACGAGAAGCCCTCATTGCTTTGATAATGACTTCGCTCCAGTTTCAGTTCCGTGTGTTCAAGTTCTACCATCCTCTGATCAGCATAATGTCTACAGCAGTGTGGTTTAAATGAGTTCATCTCTTTCAGGCATCATCAATCCATCATCAAAGCAGCTGTTTGAACATTAACCACTGCTTACATTATAAATGCTCCCTAAGGATTTGTTGCTTTTGTGGAATTACTACCAAAACGCTGAGGATCTGTGATTAAGTATTAAAAGGAGAGACTGTGTGCACATGGAAGACTCCAGATAAAACAGGGTTTTACCTGATCGAGTTTCCACAACAGATGTAAAGTCCTCTTTTTGAACTCAGTTCATACACTCCTCTAATAAAACAGCTCTGTCTGATCTAAGGAAAGAAACATTCCGCAATAAGTCATAATGCTTATTACAACTTCCATCTATAAAATGGCTATCCTCCCAACCAGGATGACTGAGTTTACCTCCGCCTTTAGTTCAGAGCAAAGACCATGAATCAAAGTATTCACAAGGGCTTGAAAGCTTAACGCCAACACTTTAAACACCCGATGAAGTCAGCAGTTTATCAGCTCAAGCCTGCAAACTATAGGGAATACACACAACAACAACAAATGCTCTACCTGCAAGTGCCAGCATGCTCCTGAGAACCCAGCAAATATCTCATCAAGTCTTTGAACGGTTCATAATTTATTAACTCGATGCAAATCATATTATTCAAACATTCTGTTATGCCAATTTAGGCTCGCGATACTATGATTTCTTTGTCTCTACATGAATTTCCCACTGCCATGATATTTAGTTACGTTTACTCTGATTATATTGTATTGCGTCGTATTATATATCACCTCCCAACACGTATCTTGCTTAGAAGCTCTGCAATTTACACTAGAATGAGTTATCGCTCGAAAATATGCCAGGAAAGGCATTCAATATATAAATCTTGTGATTGCCACAAGTTTTTTGAACTCTCCAATAGTAACTGACGATCCTGGAAGCCCCGCCCCCTTTCCTTCGTCGCATATTAGAGATCTCTTGTCTAGATTTTCCAACAAAATATTCACCGACACCTTCGCTCTGTGTAAATGGAGAATGATTTGTGTTCATTAATACGAAATAAAATCTGTCGATACATGTTCGACTTACATCAGACAAGTATACACCAAGCATCACTTAATACGGACCTCACTGAAAAAGGCCACATTTTTCGTTTGTAGTTTTCAACATTTATATGATGCAACCCAGGGCATCAGGAAATCCAGGGCAAACCTGAGCCAGATCCCAGACTTACAACCAGCGTCAACGCTCCAACTTAGCACAGTCATCAGTTGCACAGTCAACCTGGTATCACAATGTCACCACAGTTATCATATTTCAAGGGTAAAAGGTTTCAATGCACCATTCTGTGCTTGGCCAAATCCTAAAAATAGAAAGCTACAGAAGGGCTGGCCATGTGTTTGTAGGTGCTATGCTGAAGAAAAGGCTGTGTTTGCCTTTACTGTGACAGCATTATTGATAGACCTGGTTTATACAGTCATGGTTTCCAACTGACCTGCCGAATGGTTGTTGGTGAAACAGAGCTATCGAATAAACTGATTCTTCAAATCACCACTATTTGGTATTGGAGCAACAAACAATCTGTCTGCACGATGTCAATGTGGCAGGTTTTTTTCAGCTTATAACATCCTTTAGGACCTCAACTTTAGGAAATAAAAATATATTTCACTGAAAAGACATGTAAATAAAATGTTTTTATTTAATCTTGTCTTGGCTTGCCTGTCTCCACTTTTGGTGCCAATCATAGCCTCAGATTCTTCATCTTCGTTGACAGGACAAGAACCCGATGTGATCTTCTGCCACTGCAGCCCGTCCACCTCAAGTTTTGGCATATTGAGCTTTCTGAGATGCTTTTCTGCTCACCAAAGTTGTAAAGAGTGGTCATTTGAGTAACCGTAGCTTTCCCATCAGCTTGAACCAGTCTACGCATTCTCCTCTGACCTTTCTCATCAACATTTCCATTCTCCAGAACTGCCGCTCACTGGATGGTTTTTTGTTTTCCGTACCATTCAGTGTAGACAATCTCACCTGTCTGAAGGTTTTTTTTTCCCCCAGGCCCCCCACACATACTGTATCACAACATCCAAAACATGTTAAAATGACAACAATAAGTTTGAGTGATGCGAAGCTCTAAACATTCTCCGCTAAGATATGACTAAAGTCTGTACTCGCAAAACTAAACACAGACAGAAAGCACACATAACCAGAGCGCGATAATGCACACACACTCTCACATTCCAGAGGTCTCCAAGTAACACGCGCGGCTTTTGGAGAAGACCGGGAAGATTACTTGCCAGATGGATGCGCAGACATTGGCATCAGGAGTCAAAACAAAATGCGTAACTTGGAGTTTCGAACAGGGCTGGCAGATGTGAACATTCAAGCAACAGACTTCAGAAAATAAACATGGAATAAATCTGCCTGATGTTTGGCGTATATAAACAAGTGGAATTCATGCAAAGGGTGTAAAATTTTAATCACGACGACTTATAAAACAAAACCAAAACATCCAAATGCGGACGAATCCTTAAATTACTTTCAGCAGTACAACGACTCCCACTGCCAAGGTTTAGCACGCCTAGCTTCGTGTCCAATAGGGTTTACTTCAGCGCTTTAATCAGTACTGTTGTATATTGAGAAATGCAACGAATGACAAAACTGTTAATTGCATCCTCAATTATAAAAAATGCTTAGAGAGAAATGCACTAAGGCAGAAACGCACCAAAATTTTGTAAAATAACAAGTACTAATTTGCATGCGCAATGGGACAAACTGTGCATGCGGTTAATGGGTGTGTTGTGGCTGGTTTACAAACGAAACGTATAACTTTTTGTTCATTAAATACAAAGTTGGGAGAGGAAACAACATGTAAGGATTTTACTTTACTATGTGCTATTTGCTCTCAAGCTGCGGCGAGATTAGAGTTCAAAGAGACTTCTATCATCTATATAAAAAAAATAAATAAATAAATACTGCAACTTTAAGTGCATATTTTAAACACAATTTCATGCATTTATTTTTTTATTAGGGTTATTCTGGGTAACTCACGCCCCCTTTTTCCACCTTGCATTGCTTTAAGATGCGTCTATAGTGATCGTGTTGTAGCACAGAATAATAGAGACATGCACAAGGGCATGTGCACGTAATACATGAGGCGAAATTATAAAGTTTTGCATCAACAACAGCTAACAAACCTTTTAACTTCATTTTGTCTCCAAACACACACGGCCACTGTTCATATAGAGTAAACACACCTCACACAGACACTCCTCTCATTAACGTCACACCGAGCCACAACACAGACACAAGAAAATAATCGTAATTACTGTGTTTTCTATAAGAGTGCCACCGGTGCACAGTAATTACAGTTCTGGACTGCACCGTAGATCAAGCTGTGAGTCTCAGCTGAAAAAATCAGGCCAACTGAAATGGAAACAGCAGTGCTGAGACGGCCTCTCCAGGAGCAAAGGCCATGGTGCCATCTGCAGAAGACATTGTGTGTGTGCGTGTTTCTGTGTGTGAGTGTGAGGAAGGTGAATACACGCAGAAGCAGCAGACGCAGCGGCACTGCAGGAAGTGAACTCTCCTCTGAAACACTGGGCCAGTGGACCAACTGGAATGTTATTGTTTCAAGATGAGAAGATATTCAAACGAAGAACATGTGTCTCTCTCGCATACACAACAATGATGCATTCAGTTCAGACATTTCCGAATGTTCCCGCCCCTTTTAGCACTTGACACGTGTGGCAATGTTTTCGACGGCGCTTGACTTTCAGCACCCCGTTAATCACTCATATGAAACGAACTTATTTATAAATATTTCAGAAGGCATTAAGTGATTAAAGGTTCAGTCATCGATTCTGGAGAAAGATTTTTTTGACATTTGAACTCAACAGCCAAACAAATACACAGCTCCCAAATTCGTTCACATGCAACAACAAAACTAACAACGCCACACACATCTCTAACCCTTCCTCCTGTCCAGTGATTGGCTGGAATTGGCTCGCTGTTCCGGATTGGCTGGAATAGTATTGTGTGCCTCGGTCTGAGCCACTTTCTCTATTTATCCGTTTACAGCGTCAGCGGTATGAGCACCGGGAATGTGATTTTTTTACCGCACACACATAACGGACAACTAGCAGAATGTGAGGAGATGTTTGCTGAATATGACAAAAAGAGTGTTGGATTGGAATTGATGACTGCACCTTTAAGCCAAATGGTTTCCATCAAACAATTCTGCAATTCCCATTAGGATCTAACGGATTTTAAGGACTCAGTTCAGCTTAGCTTCAGGAAACTATGTAATAAGTAAGGAATTACACATGGCCCGAGTATCAGGTCCAAAGTGTCATTCCTCCTACACAACAGCAAACGTCACACTTTTTAACTGTTTATAGCTACATTTGATATTTGAGAATGTCCCCAAGACAATACGTTTCTCATGTCAGAAAACTTACTGGCTATTACAAAGCCCTGGCACTGGAGATTCCTTCCATAAAATGTCATAAAAATATTTTCTCATGACAAAAAAGATTCTCCATATCAATGATTATACGTTTTTTTTAATTAAATGTGAACACGGGTTGTTTTTTTAATACATTTATTCTTAGGCTTAGATTATGCATAGCATCCGCCATACCGATCCCTGTGAATGGGCCGTTACTATAGAAACAATAACATATTAAAACAGGTGCATTCTTATTAACTCGGGATTGTAGGATTGTGTGTGTGTGTATGTATGTGGACCATGTTTATACAACATTGCGGGGCCAAACGTCCCCACAATTTGAAAAAAACCTGTTATTTTTACCTTGTGGGGGGTCCCCATAAGGGAAAACTCAATTTTACAAAAATCTGTGAATAAAATCTAAAAACCAAAATAGTCAAAAGTCTTATATTTCATTTCTTGCTTATGGTTAAGATTAGGTTTGGGTAAGGGTTAGGGTTCTCATAGTTAGGTTTAGACAATAGAAATTAATGGGAGGTCCCCACAAATACCAACGTGTGTGTGTGTGTGTGTGTTACAGAAGATGCCTTCTTTCAAACTTTTATTTAACTACAGTGTGAGTGTGTACTTTATATTTCACCATTTAAATTCTCCTCCATGTTATTTTATTTACAACCCTCATAACACGGTGCCGTGAAAAAGTATTTGCCCCTTCCTGACTTCCTCCCTTTTTGCATATTTACCACTTTCTTCTTTCGGTTCAATAAAAGTTAATGCAAGACAAAAATATCCTGAGTCAACACAAAATACAATTGAAAGGGGTTATACACTCCCGATACCACCCATGTGAAAAAGTAATTGCCACCTTAAACTTAATAACCCGGTCGTGTCCAATTTAGCAGCAAGCACTGCTTCTGTAAACTGGAGATCAGTCTTGTACATCGCTGTGGAAGAATTTTGGCCCACTCTTCTTATTTAATTAAAGCAGAATTGCCTTAATTCTGCCACGTTGGAGAGTTTTTGCGCATGAACTGCCGGTTTAAAGTCCTGCCACTGCGTCTTCAAGTTCAAGTCAGGCTCTTAAATAAATAAATGTATCTACCTTGAAATGCGTTTTTAAAAAATGTTTTATGATACTAAAACTTCCAGAAATGGGGGGGGGGGACTTTTAGCAAGTGCAAAAGTTCAACAGTACATTCTTGGATTATACATAATCACACTTTTTCAGAATCCAGACATTTTTTCCAAATGAATTGTGACTAAAAATGTGACTCAGTGCTGTAAACAGTGCTTGGGAGAGAAATACGAAATGAGTCTCTCCAACCAAAATCACCTAAACAAAGACAATTGCTTTGGTTAGCCTTTAGTTTAGCTCTTATTGTTTATAGCAGGAAAACAAAGGCATTTTTAAAGCCTGACCTGTCCCGGTTCCCTCAGCCTCATTTTTCCCTTGCACAAGTTATACACTAACTCCGAGTTTTGCCCTTCTCATGTCTGCCAAGTAGAGCTTAAAATCCCATCAAATCTGCCACGTAGACACTGTCTGACTGAGTCCAGGCTTGGCTGCAACATGTCTCTGCTGGATTTCAGTATGAGCTTGGGTTCTCATTCACACTCACACAGTTGACACAGATCTACTCATCTAAATCTGGGTGCTTTTTCAAATGGTGATGTGCATCGTAATGACACTCATGTTGTCTGCTTACTATAGCAAGGATCCAAACTTAGTTTAACCCCATAATCAATTTTATTTAACGATCTACAGCATCCATGATGGATCGGCAGGGGGAGAAAAAAGATCATAATTTAAATACTGCATTTTCTTCTCCTTCCAATCAGCCAATCTTGTGGCACCAGCACAATTTATACAATCATGCAGATACGAGTCAGGAGCTAAAAACATCAGAATCTATGTGATCTTGGTGACTCTGGATGTTGGTGCCAGACTGGCTGGTTCGAGTGTTTAAAAACAGCTGACCTAGTGGGATTTTTAATGAAAAACAGTCTATACAGAATTATAATAATTATATAATAACAATAATAATAATATGAAATAATACGTCTCTAATAAGACAAACTGGTCCCATGAACATGACAATGAGTGAACGTCTCTGGTCACATGATCTAAATCCAGTAAATCATCTTTTGGGTGTGGTAGCAGTGGAGATTCTTCAGCATGAACGTGCATCAGAATGATCTGCAGCAATCACTCTATGTGAAGTACTCATGTCAACATGGGCCAGAATCTCAAAGGAATGTTTCCAGCACCTTGTAGAACCTGTAGAACTTGTAGAATGAAGGATTGAGGCTGTTCTGAGAACAACGGTGGTCCTATTCACTATGAGTATGGTCTTCCTGATAAAGTCAGCTGTTGAGTGGTAATGTGTATGTGAAGCGCACTCAGAAGAGCATTTACTGACAGTTACCATAACAACAAGATGCTCGTGATTAGCGACAGAGAACAACAAGTAGCAACAGTTAATTGAGCCTGATACTCATGGTCATATGTTGTCTTGCCATTGTCTTCAATTATCAAAACATAAACCAGATGTATTTATTGAACGGAAGTCGTGATTCATGCCCCAGACCATGACAACTGGAAGCCCATCTTTGCTATTATTATCATCATGAGAAGATCAAAATAAACATGAACTGTGATGCAAATGCAGATGTGGAGATTGTCTGCAAAGCTTCAGATCCTGCTTATGACTTTACAGTTTACAACTCTTCCAAACAACAGATCATTAACCCTTTCATTGTTCACACTCAGGGAGAGTCCATTCAAGGGCGCTTTTAGTAAAATACTGTAATTTCTTTTGCTTTCTAGAGCTGCCTTTCCTAATGTAGAATGGATCACTTCTCAAATCCCCCTCAAAAAAAAAAAGTGTCCGATTCCAATAAACGACAACTTTTTTCCCCTCAGAAATCTGCAGAATCATGCAGTCCTAAACTGTGTAATGGTCGACCATGTCAAAGATATTGCTATATTCTGATCGTTAATGTTGATCAAAATGTTTGACAATTTATAATTATAAACACATTGAACTCAGGTATAATATTTTATCCCTTTAATTTATGGTATTCCCACACATGGCCAATCGATCTCTCTTTAAACATGTAAAGTTTTAAATAATTTATGTATGAAATGGTTAAGAACCGATTATGCACAGTGCAGCACAATGACATCTTCATAATGATACATGATTAGATTTCTCTTCCAGGCTTTTATATTGATTTAAATTGATTTTTAAAAATAACCAGCTGGACGGTTTCACAAACAAAATATTACATCTGTCTTACTGGTGCGCATGGGGATTAACCCAATGGGTGACTCTCCCCTCCAATACCTATTCTTTCATTCTTGCCTCAAGACGAATGACCTAGAAGCGTTCAAAGCAAAACTGAAGTGAGTTTAAGACAAACCAAGTTTCGACATCTCCCTAGCTGAACCCTTCAGGCGAGACCATGAGTGACATGTGAATCTCTCTGAGAGAAGTTGATGACTCCGGTCTCCTCCACCTCCTGGACTCACACCTCACCCACACACTGCACTAAAGGAAGTGCACTCAAGGCAAGAAAGAGAGAGCGAAGCGGAAATGGGGAATGCATGTAGAGAAGCGAATCGGCCCCAGAGACCTGAGCTAAGCTGAGTCAGGTTTCTTAGAAAAAGTAAATCAGGAAGGTCAAGATTAGTCGCCAGGTTTTATTACGGAAATCAAACCAAACATTACATTTCTTTAGTAATTTCACGTTATTTAATATGGAAGACTCTTCATACTGTACGTCAGTCTAAACCTTTTTGTCCCACTGGCCTTTTATTCTTCTAAAAATGCTAAAACAGTAACGTATATACTGTATAAAACACATATTCAACTCAGAATGATCTAGATTCACTCTATAGTGGGTACTTTTCAGCATACCTACCAAATTAGGTGCCAAAATTCAGTACCCGAGAGCGCATCTGGGTGACAGTGTAGTATACATTAGAGAAAGAAAGAGCGAGAGATCATGTGACATGTAACGTCAATCCTGAGACGTGTTGAAGCCAGGACAGTCAGGACAGTGAGCTCACGCTATACCCTGGTGACAGACTGCGACATGCTGGAGGTTGTAGGGATGGTTTTGGGAGGAGAGACGGAGGTACAAAGCGGTTTTATTTCGTGTGGTGTGTAAAATATCTAAATAAATAACACAAAGTTATTTTTTTTACAACTGAAATTATATTTTTTGTCAGTACAGTCAGAGTGGAGTACTGGAAAAAGTACTGTTGGGTACCGTTACCTAATTCCAGGTACCAGTACCGGGCCCAGAAGTTTCAAAACTGGGATTAAACAGTTATCAATTAATATCAGCCACATAAGAAAAACAATGGATATACTTAAGTGTAATGAAGTTGTCTATTTACCGTTTGTGGTGTTTTTTAGACTTACTAACACTATACTTTACTATTTGATTTTTTTTTCTTTTTTTGACTTATAAATTGTGTGTTTATTCGATTCAGAGATGAAAAAAAACGTGCCATATTTTTAAAAAGTCATTCAAAATGCCAGACTTTTCTTACATCACAAAAAAGGTATATTTGCATACTATTTGCATATTGGATTGTGATTGGTCCATTGGTTACAATCAGCAAGTGCAACTCACATGAAGTTGGACACAGCTCAAGTTGCAGTGACCTTAGACTTGATATCAAACTCAAAACTCGGTGAAATTACAAATCAAAAGGGCTGTGTGTTTCTGCAGATCAGCGAATAAACATCAAATAAATGTATCTGACTCCAACAGACAAATCTGCGCAAATTAACTATACGATTAACTGAGCCTCCAACTGCTTGTACTCCAGTGTGCACAGCCACTAACCTAATCTAACCTGACCAAAAGATATTCTCCTATACTGGCTTGTCTCGCCATGAATCATGCCATTAGCTAGATTATTTACCAAAGTACATCGTTACAATCTGACCTGGTTATAAACTGTTGATTATAGTATAAACCCCTTGAACCCTTCCAAAACGTACTGTAGCCCTGGCAGTTAAATATTTTGCTCTGAACAAATATAGCTGAGGCGCAGCAGCCATATTTCAGAACTTTTGCAAGTCAGCTAATGAATATTAATGAACGCCAAGAGTCTACTTCTTAATATTAATGACGAGTGGGTGGCATCAGCAAAACCAGTGTGAAAAGGCCGAGGGAGTCGTTCTACTACAATTTATTAAAATACATACAGTAGGTAGGCTTTTCAGAGTAAAGCTCACGTAGGACGTGTTTTATAGACGCTCAGGAATAACGTGACTAAATGCGTGCCTGATTATCATGCAACTGGATAAGAAATGTCTGGCTTGTATTCTGTCAAAAACAGATGTCCGACATTACATGTTCACCCACAAAGCTAATAACATGTCATTTAACATGTCATAGACACTATTAGTCACTAGTATTTCATTCAGAATATTAAATCCAGCTGTTGCTGCTACATTTATTACAATGGCTCTAATCGAGATAAAACATTTGGAATTCCTTGAATATATGCTTTTAATATTCACATGTCAATCTAAACCTTTTCCCTTGTCTTTCTTCTAAGGCTTTGGTTATGTTAAGGAAAACCAAGCACCATGAGCTAAATCTTTTGGCATAAGGCATCAGTATGAGCTCTGAGCTCTGAGAGTCCTGACCTCTGGGGTGAAAGTAGTCGGCATGACTGATGGCTGGTTTCTTGATGTCAGACGAGCGGTAGAGGATGTGATGTCGCCCGGATCCACCCTCCTCCTCTCCTGTCATGTCGCCTCCTCTCTCCAGTGGCTCGATGAAGAACTCCTCTTGACCTGCGCGGATCATGCCCGCCTGCCAGGAAGACAGAGACAGAGAAGGAGCCAGTGAGGAAAGGCAGACAGATAAAAAGACGTGCCATGATAAGGCTAAAAAAGAAAGAAAGAATCATTTCATTCAGAGATAGGTACAAAGCTTGCATGTAAAGTCCATTAAGTGAAGCAGCTAGAGGGGCTATTTCCGTAGGATCGCTATATCATATTTTCAGCGCGCTTTGGAAGAAACCCGATCTTCGAATCGATCTGTTCTCTGTCTTCACCTAAATCATGCGTGCAGGCAGCAGCCATCGTTAAAAATCTGCAACGCTACGGGCTACAGGACCAAAAAGAACCGTAGCAGTAGCTTCCCGAGAAGCTGCAAATGTGTTCCCCGAGTCGAATTCAAGCTCCCTGTGTTTACACGATTAAAGCAGAACAGGTTGTCAAAGACAAGAAGAAAGAAATCCAAGCCAAGAAATGAGATCAATACAAATGTCTTCTCCTAAAGAACTGACAAGCTGATATACCTGCCTGTTCCTGTCTGCTCTGGGTGTATCTAGTTGATGGTGGCTATCTGAAAGACTCGGCTGCCTGAGGCGCCATGGACATAACAATCAGAAAAAAAGATGGAGAGGAAGCGAGTAAACAAGAGACTGACTGTCCTGTGGGACTGATTGATTAGACGGGACCTACTCTGCTACACACTTCCTACTGGCTTTTCCCTGAAATCAAGGTCTTTTCCTCACAGCCAACAAGTCAACTTTGTCTGGATTAGCGTTCAATCACTTAACATCACGTCAGCGCACCTGGCATCCCCAAGTCATCACTAATAATGCGGAGAGAGTCTCAAGGTCGCTGAACTAGCCATTTAGCTCAGCCTCACAGAAAATATTCCACCGGAAGCTGTCCCGTCCTCCTCCCGCACTCTTTTCTACATCCCATGAGGGTTCATTATGAAGGAAATGGCACATGCCGCATAAACCGATACTGCCGTACTCAGGTCCAGCCATCACACTCACCCACTGTACTGACAGGAAAAGTATCTGTATTGGAAAGTAACACTGCTGATTCACAACTCTGAGATCTTTATTACTGGGGAAGGTTATAACAGTACCACAAAGAGTCAACGTCAGGCCCTTTAAAAATCTGACGTATATGACTTTTAGCAACAGTTCCATACTAGTATAATAGTCACTGGAACAGTGGAACTTTTTAGAGTAAAATTAAGCCACTTTTACTTTCATCCCTACATCCGTTATCTATAGCGCTTTATCCGTCTGGGTGGCGGGGAAGCTGGAGCCAATCCCAGCATCTTGGGGCGAGAGG
>JAQQZR010000011.1:3203812-3224127 GCA_030068235.1 Notoglanidium macrostoma | reverse complement strand
TAGAGTAGCCAGTTGACCTGATCTGCATGTCTTTGGACTGTGGGAGGAAACCGGAGCACCCAGAGGAAACCCACGCATGCGCGGGGAGAACATGCAAACTCCGCACAGAAAGGCACCCTGGGTGACCCGGGGATCGAACCCACGACCTTCTTGCTGTGAGGCGACAGTGCTAACCACCACCATTTAAGACTAGTTAAGTACTTAAGAATAAACATAAAATTAACCTTCGATCCTATTAACAACAAGATAAAGGAATTCCACTAGACATTAAAGGTGTAGTGAATAATTGTGCTCAGAGTTTCCTGAAACTAGCCGTATTTACAAGTTCTCCAAAAAAGCCACACCCCCGAAATTTCTGGATGGACAGGAAACATAAAAACAAACAATAGGACTGACGGGCAAGAACCGAAAGCGTCTTTCTCCAGGTTGCGTGAACATCGGTGGTCCACATTGTTCGTTTCTTTGTCCTTGTTTACGGAGCCTGGACCAGATGCGCTATAACAACGTCTAACAACGTGTTATGAAAAATCACAGATGTCACGTTTCATTTAGTTTAAATAGAAGCTAGTAGATCAGTCATTCCAAAACATCTGATTCTTCTCTGACTGCTTGTGTTCATAAGCCTATAAACTGACACGAGGAGTTTTTACACCATGCTTATATAAGTTTAAGAGATTTAGAGGACAGATTCTTTCCATCAGGACGGCTTGGAGATAGATCCAAAATCCTGTAAACTGAAATTATAGTCTATCATCAAAAAATAAAGAAAGAAATAACCCTAAATGAAAAACCACACCGCAGTGTATATCTTTTGGCTTCCAGGCATGCAAAAATGATTAAGCACAGAACCATTAATGAAATGTTTCGCTTGCTGGGATATACCAGGATAACAAACAACAGCGCAGGCTTTCCAACAGAGCAAGCAGGGCCGGCTGTACCGTCCAACACTAGTGCTCTAGGTCCACGTGCTCTTTATCAGAACTACTGCTGTTTCCACTGAGTGCAGGAGTCATTTCCTGCCAGCGCTGAGGTGGGGAAAGAGAGCACGAGAGAAGTCAGATAGATCATCTGGCTACGTGGGAAGTGAACTGAGGATGGTTGTCTTTATTGGGACAACCCACTTTGAAGGCTTCTCACAAGAAAGCCACAACTGACACTGCTTATGCGTGCGTATTTCTCAGCCCGTAGTGGTAATGGACATGTCCGCTCTCTTACAAATGTCATGTCAGCACCGTCCAAGCTGCACGCTGCCTTCGAGGCGTCTCACTGCAAAAGCTTTTAAGCACCTCCAGTATTTCTCCAAATTTATCCAAATAGTCCATCGGCTATGCTTCCATCAACTCTATTTAGATAAATGTCACGGCTCGTAACACCCCAGAGGCAGTCAAAGGTAATCTGAGTCTTGGATCCAAATGCTGAATCAGAATCCATGGCTCGGGTCAGAGGTAGGCAGGGAAATCCATAATCATAATCCAAACCGGCAGATCGGGATCCAAACCAGAGAACTCTAAAGCTCTAATTAGACCATAGGGAAGGAATCAAAACCGGGGCAAAATACTTTTGAGCTTGGAAATACGTTTTGTACTAAAAATCGTATATGCAAAAAAATACCTTATATAAATATATTCGCACATGTGTTTGTTAATTTCAACTCTTGTGACGCGCTTTATCCTGGGCAGGGTCACGGTGGAGCCGAAGCCTATCCCGGGAACACTGGAAGTGAGGTGGGAATATGCATTGGAATGGATGGCAATTAATCACAGGGCACCATGCATACACATTCACACACTCTCTTGCACACGGGGGGCAATTTTGTGCAGGCAATCCATTGACCAGCACCTTTTTGGGAGATGAGAGAAAACCACGGAGGAGACGCCGGAGGAAACCCACATGGACACAAGAACAACACGTGAAACTCCGTGCAGACAGTAACCAAAGCTCGTATTTATTTATTGATTTATTTAAAAATCTATGGCCATGTTTAGACTGACGAATAAGAGTGCCATGACAAGGTTAACTGTCCAGTCAGGAAATAATTCTGAATATCCAATGAACAAATCATTCCAAAAAGCATTTAGAGTGGATATTCTTGTCATAGTGTTCTTATCTGTCTGTCAAAACAAATTCATAAATCCCAGTGAGTCATAAATCCATTTCGAGACAGATAACTCTGCATGACTTGAGTCACACTGGCCAAATCTGAACTGTACAAAATATTCCCAGGCATTTAAACCAAGTCCATGTTCACAACACTTAAAATGACACTGTGAATAACATTTGTACGGATCTCACTTTCCAGTTCCTGTAGGAAATTGTACAAGAAAACTACAGATGCAAGGATTTTTTTGGGGGGTTACAACTGAGATCACAAGTCTCGCAATATATATATTTAATCAAAATCATACATTACTGTAGCAGAGTGTAGGGACTGCATTTGGCCATTTTTGTGGATGTTTGTGAATGAAAGATTGAGTGAATAGTTTGACTTAGAGATGCATTTCTGCAAGAAAATTTCCTGCGAATGTGATTGCACCGCAGTGCAAAAAAAGATGAGTATGGCTCATGACAGATGGATGTGTGTGTTCGGTGAGCCGGTCTAAGCTTGGTGGCTCCCAAATGAAGCGTGACTGAGCAGGAAGACTTTGATTCCGAAACTCCATGTATTCCTTGGGGGCCAAAAACGCATTGCAGCCAATGGGAGAAAAAGGGATGGATGAAAAGCAAGAAAAGGATGAGTGCAGGGCGGAGCTGTTTCCGTGTACGTGTTGTGTTGAGGTGTCATATTAAAAAAAAAAAAACAATAGTGTGGAGAACAATAACGTGATGGATAACAATAGAGTGATTGCTTGTGCAATCACACTAACAACTTGCGCAATGCTTGTGGGAAATGGGAGGAAACCAGAGAACCCAGAGGAAACCCATGGACATGTGGAAAACATACAAACAGTAACCCAGGCCCAGAATCAAACACAGGACCCTGGAGCTTTGAGACAGCAAAGTGCATTCGAATTTACAATTTGCTTGAACGGATGTCACATAATGAGAAGACCAATGAAAATAACACAGACTGGATACAAAAGTTGAAAAAAGAGAAACAAGAAGGGCGATTCCTTGCGTGTACATGCTGCTGTACATGTGCGTGGGTGTTCACCACGCAAATAAGTCTCCGCTTACCTTTCAACACAGCAGGCCAGCTGTTTAAAGAGTGAAGCCGTGATCTATTCCGCCGATAAAACAGCGGTATGGCATTTTAATGTAATGGTACGTAAATGCACTCTTACACAGACTGTTATCGCAGCTATCATTAACCGACACGCTTAATTACTGTTATTCTTAACATACCAGGTCAACACATCATTTTGTGAAAGAGATTATTTTATAAGAAAAAAAAGTCTCTTAAAGCGGCATTTCAATTTTCCCAGTGAGGCCTCTTTCGTGTGTTTTTTTTTTTTTAATATTGTACATTACAAAATTAGAATATAAATCTAATCTGAAATAACCTGAAAGAATTCTTCCCTACACACACTTTAAACATACTCAGCAATTATCATTATTTAATTCACCAGAGTCAATAATAATCGATATCTCATTAGCTAACTATAGTTAAGCGCAATGATAGCACAGACGATTGTTTCATTCATTGTGATTACCTGTGCAGTAAGGCTATAAGGCATTGCCATTCTCTGGCTCTTTTTATTGTTTAAAATGTTCTTTTGCATATTCAGATTTCAACTTAAAGTCTGCATGGTCTATACCAGCTGTTTAAAGAAACAAACATACTCTGCCTATGGCTCATATTTGTATTCATATTCGTTTGATGCAGACTGTTCGATCTGAACAACGTACGTATTTGCTTACATCCCTTTTGTGCCGCTGTAGGCACACCCATCTACTCCAGTCTCATTTCTGAAACATTTTCACTTAACATTAACAGTAATAACCTAAACAAAGCACACTAAAGGCTGTAACGTTCAGAAAAATGTCTCTGTTTAACGTTGAACATTTTTATACTCTTAAACTGAGGCTGTTCTTTAACATTTATTCTAAGAAATTTCAGTATTTTGATCAACTGATAAATACTATCTATTAGGGTTAATGATCTTCAAGCGTAAATTGTTATTAGTCACTGATTAGTGTTTTTCCGTGTCGCTACTCAGTCTGCGTTCGCTGTACTATGTACTGCACACTCCCCAGTCCCCACCCTAATATACAGTAAAGTATACATCTATGACAACTTCCGTTTAGTGTACTAGGCTGTTGTAGGTAGTGTAATACGTCTGTGTCACCAGTAAATTAGAAACCCCGGCTATTGCTACTGCTTCACGTATAAATGCCATCTAGCTTAGCTAGCAAGCATGCCATTCAATAACATTAACGAGCTAGTTATCGGTTGGGATGTTTGTTCTGTTAAAAAAACAAGAAAATACACCGCAATTTATTCATGATTTATTTTACATTTATATTCAGGGCCGAAGTCAAAGCCACGTCCGCTGTCCGTCATCTGTTTTGAAAAATTTGGGAAGCTGGAAATCATCACGTTGCATCATGGGATGCAGTAGACGTGCATACTTTAAATTTTCACGAGAGTAGTATGTCATTCAGGTAACTGTTGTATATTACAAAATTTTCATTTTTCATGTACAGCATACTACTTCCTACTTTTCCATCAAGATCAGAATATGAGCAGTATCCATTGTGTCGTTTCAGACACAACCACAGTGTGACCAATCAATTTATACCACAGCATTGCTGAATTCTCAATTCTGATTGGTCGAAAGGTGTTGCTTCAGTAGGGGAAACTGTACAGTGAGCCGGTCATTATTGGGAAATAAACCCCGACAGGGTGATGCAGGACCCCGTTGCGAAGCAGAAGGGTCTTGAATCAGCCTTACGGGTTTTTTCACAATAGTGCCCACCTTGCTGTACATTATCCAGCTAATTACATGGCTACTTCCTAAAGAAATCAATAATTTATTGAATTATAATTTACTTTATTGCTTCCGCTAATGATGTGGTCCATAGCAATGGTCTTTTACACCTAGCAACGGTCTATTGTACAGAAATAACCGACCGTGGAATGACCTGATCGACCGATCGGAAAGGAGTATTCGAAAATGTAATGCGTTTCTGTAACAGCAACAGTCCTGATACATCATATATTCCAGAGTTACAGCTCATTCAGACGGACTTGCATGGTCGATGCGTCACCATAATCTAAAGCTAATAATAAACATTTTTTAAAAGGTGGTGTTTAACAAAGTACAGTCTAATTGTTGAGAGGGTAAAACGTCCTGGAGGATGTTTAACAAATGGTTCGTTGTCTTAGTAACTGCTTTAACGTAAGTGGTAACAGGAGCTAACTTGTCTCGCAGATGTACAACAACACTCAGTGTGTATTTATAGTGTAACTATAAATGGAGAAAAGCATGATGTGCAACTCGGTCATTAATTAAGAAAAAAAGAAAAATGTCATCGTTAGCCCGTGGGACATGTTATTCCAAAATGATGAATTTCTGAGATTTGCGATGCTTTATTTCCTATAACAGCACACCCATAGTGTTTTACTCCTTACCTATACTTGAAGCAGTGATAGAATGGTGGAATCACAGCACAATGGCAGCTTTTCTTCACGTCACCCCTTAACAACCACGACACTTGGCAACTACCAGCATAGCAACAATGCGCCTCAAGTACAAAAGATCTTGGCTGACTTTGCCTTCATTCTCTATTTCTCTACTTCCCTGAACGGAAACAGATCTTTACGCTTAATTAAGGGATCGGTTTATCCACGGGTATTTTTATGACATGCCTAACAACTTCATAATACAGTAGCTTCCCAACGCTGCTGCCTAACACAGATGAGTCGTTCCTGAGGCTTTGGGGATCCAGCTCTGCAATGTGTCCTCACTTGGAACATAATATAATCGAGGTCGAGCTTCATAAAAAGCTTCTTAAAAATCACTTCTGGATTCCAGATGAGAAGATTTTTCCATGACTGCAGGCCTGGACCAAAAGGAACGCCATGTTAAAACAAACTTTTCGAGGTCGTGTAGGGATGAAGTCGATAGTGACGATATTTTACTGTGCTGACTTTTCCTCGGGGAATTCCATTCCTATTATTTGTCTCTTACGATCAACATTTATTATCCATTATTATCTTATGAAAACAAAGTCTTCCTCAAAGCAGATCTTACAGCTGTAGCCAGATGGTCGCCATGCATACGGAAATAATCTGTCAGTGTTTTCAATATCAATATTATGAGTCAATTATACGCTGATTTTCTAATATACTTGACTGTTAATTATGCAGCTGTTATATAACTGCTACAACAAAACTAATTACGTTCCGTAAAGATAAACAACCACAAAACCTCTGCCTATTATTTTTGCCTGTGTGAGTCATGCTCGCTTTGGTTCATGTGACCTGATTGATTATCCAATCCTTTATGCAGCTGAAGTACTATCTGAGCATGAAAGGCCAGGATCAACATGTTCTTTCAGCTTGTATTTCTGTAGCTCGGGGTACGAAGAACAGCAAGCCTTCAGCCAAATCTGCTGCTTCACTCCATCCTCCTATCCAAAATACAATCTAAACCCATTTACCTTCCATCCAACTAAAGAACAGAAAGAATGGTTGGCAAGCAGAGAGCACAATAAGGTTGTGGAAAAGCTAATGCTGTCTGGATCTAGAGTGCAAAGGCCAGGTCGCCCTAATCTACTCGCAATATGAAACATAATACAAAAATTCTACTTGCATTCGGTGAGATGAAATAAAGAAAAAACCACGAAGCTTCAAAAGAGGGAAGCTCTGGGAGAAATCATAGACAAAGGCTGAATTTCATTTAATGCACTCTGGGGTTGTGTGCCATAACAATTTAATTGTCTCTACACGATTTCACACTGCTCCAATATCCAGTGAAATTTATCCTGATTATATTATAACCTTTATGATTTTGCACAGGAGCGCTGCGATTTAATGCTGGAGTGTACTACTACATGTAAGCACTTAAAAACACACCAAAAGAACAATCCTTTTCTCGCCAATAAAATGATAGATCATGCAATCAACATAGGAATCTGGGACGATTCGCCAGGTGTCAAACTTGCGACATTGGAAGCCCCGCCCCCTTCCCACCATCTCACTTACTCTCGGGGCTCACGTGGCGTCCTAGCTTTCTGAAAAAGGTAAACGGAGTATGTTTTATTGTTCATTAATAGGAAATAAAATCATTTCATATGAATAAATTATTTTTGAACAAACGTGAATCATTTCATATTCAAAAATATGAATATTTCAACTTGTCTAATAATTGACTATGATATAGTTAGCCCCAATGGACAATATTTATTAGGGAAGTCACCGAACGACGTAAGCCGAAAAGGATCTCTCGAAATGGCAACTACAAAGAGAAACCAGATGACCAGAAATGACGAAATACAATTAAGTGTCAAATCTAAAACTATAATCAAGCTTAATGATGATGATATATAGAACGTGGTTAAAAACGCAGAAAATTGAGAGTATGGACAATCAACGTGTAAAAGAATTCTATATAAAATGTACTGTGCTTTGGCGCCAGCTTCCTCCACAACCCGCAATGGATACACGGCATACAAAATGAGTAGATGGATGTACTGTGCGCTTTACTGCAATATTAGCTAATAACCATCCAGCTGATATTTTTGCAACTGCCTCTGCCACTAAGCAGTTCCCGACTACACAGCTGACATTATTTACACCCTCTCTCTTCTTTCCTTAAACCTGAAATGCTGGAAATTGCTCATTTCCCTGTCTTTTTTTAGGCTATTGTTTCTGTATTGTCTTTTTTTTTTTTTTTTTAAGGTAAATCACAAGCAGGGAAAAATCAACTTCACACACCTAGTGCACACTTACTCAAATCATGCACACTGTGAGTGGATCATTAAGTCAAAGACCCAGCATGCTCTGGTTCCTATCAGAGGTCTGGAAAATCCAGCATGGGGAGATTTAGTGGAAAAAACAACAAGCGCTTATGGATGCAACTGGGAATCTGTGCCATCATCACTTCCAGCTTTCCATCTCATTTTCCTTCTCTCCTCAATACCATTAATTCCTCTCTGATTAAAAACGGTTCTGTGGAGCTTACAATCTGTATCCATGTGGTTTGGGAGTTCATATTGGCGTGAAAACCTTTCCAGAAGATGGGTCTGAAAAATCTCATGTTACAATTCTTTCCTCTTCATAACAACTGACCAAGTTTTATCTTTTCATAAAAGAGGGGAAAAAGACACTAAAAATAGAATGTGGTGAGAATTTGGACTTGATTGAGGTTCCAGTGATAGAAGACGAGATTAAAAACGGCAAACTAAAAGAGAGCTGAGACTGAGTTTAGCACAAGGTGTTAAGTGACATCCTCTTAAAGAATTCAGCAGTGAAGTAGCAGTGCATGGCTTTGTGTCCTGTTGCGAGAGTAAATTGCCTGTGTCTTTGAGTCGAAAGACACTCACAACTCCCAAGCACAGCTAATTTCCTGGACCAGAAATCCAGACGAGACCATCAATATGTCACTTGCAAATGGTAATGTAACACACATTCTGCTAGACTGGGCCTTGGGCCAATGACAAAGTGAAAGACGGAGATACATAGCTGGTAAGTAACAGGAAGAGAGAAAGAAAGCAGTGTCTGAGAAGGTACTTTAGACACTGCAAAAGAATGATAGAACATTAAGCTACTCCTGAACTCCAAAGTGTGATTTTTATGATTTAACTCCTCTTTCATGCCTGACTCCCTACATTAGTATTCACATCACATTTGCTAACACAGTAACTAAATTCATATTTCTCAGTTTGTTCAGTATTGACAAATATGAGCTCGTTGTGATGCCATGAACTATTATGGTAAGTATGACTGCTAATATCTAGCAAGCTAACTTATGTAAAGTAAGAGATTGTGGTTGTCATGGTACACTGTAACAGGTTTGGCAGTTACAGCGGTACATGATGCGAGACTTGGATACTGTCTGACTGGGAAAAAGTGCAATGTAGGTGATTTGGCACTAGCAGCAGTACATACACTTCAGCATTCCGAACACTTCAGTACGCTATACACTTCAGCATTCCGAAAACTTCAGTACGCTATACACTTCAGCATTCCGAATACTTCAGTACGCCATACACTTCAGCATTCCGAACACTTCAGTACACCATACACTCCAGCATTCCGAACACTTCAGTACGCTATACACTTCAGCATTCCGAAAACTTCAGTACGCTATACACTTCAGCATTCCGAATACTTCAGTACGCCATACACTTCAGCATTCCGAACACTTCAGTACACCATACACTCCAGCATTCCGAACACTCCAGTACACCATATACTTCAGCATTCCGAACACTTCAGTACACCATACACTTCAGCATTCCGAACACTTCAGTACACCATACACTTCAGCATTCCGAACACTTCAGTACCATACACTTCAGCATTCCATATACTTCAGTACTCCATACACTTCAGCATTCCAAACACTTCAGTATTCCATACACTTCAGCATTCCGAACACTTCAGTACCATACACTTCAGCATTCCATATACTTCAGTACTCCATACACTTCAGCATTCCAAACACTTCAGTATTCCATACACTTCAGCATTCCGAATACTTCAGTACTCCATACATTTCAGCATTCCGAACATTTCATTACTCCATACACTTCAGCATTCCGAACATTTCATTACTCCATACACTTCAGCAATCCTTATACTTCAGTACTCCATACACTTCAGCATTCCGAACACTTCAGTACTCCATACACTTCAGCATTCCGAACACTTCAGTACGCCATACACTTCAGCATTCCATATACTTCAATACTCCATATACTTCAGTACTCCATACACTTCAGCATTCCGAACACTTCAGTACGCCGTACACTTCAGCATTCCGAACACTTCAGTTCTCCATACACTTCAGCATTCCATATACTTCAGTACTCCATACACTTCAGCATTCCAAACACTTCAGTACTCCATACACTTCAGTTCAGTATTCTGTATACTTCAGTCTTCTGTATAATCCAGGACTTTGCATACTCCGGTATTCTCTAAACTTCAGTATTCTATACACGTCCGTATTCCATACACTTTCATATTCTATACAAGTCTCTATCCTATACACGTTGGAATTCCTGTACACTTCAGTACTCCATACTCTTCAGTATTTTGTCACTCTTCAACATTCCCTACACTTCAGTATTCCACACACTTCATCATTCCATACACTTCAGTATGCTGTACAATTCAGCGATCTTTACAGTTCATTATTTTGTACACTTCAGTATTCCATACACTTTAGTATTTCTTACACTGCATTGTTCTGTACGGTGCAATGTTCTCAAAATTTCAGTACTATCTACACTTAAGTATTACGTACACTTCAGAATTCTTTACACTTCAGTATTCCCTGCAGTTCTGTAGTTTATACCTTCCTGGATTCCTTACAGTGCATCAGTCCATAACCTGCAGTGAACTGTAAACAATTATATATTCCATAAATTCCATATTAATTATCCATTAAATCTGGATTTTATCTTAAAATCTGGACACATACCCCGTTGTCACCTTAAAATCTTGTGTAGAGTATAAAATCTTGTGTAAAACATTGGGATGTATAAACCTTCTGTCTTATCTGATTTAGCATTCACATTAGCATACAAGTTCACTTTTCCCCTAACCTGAAGTGTATTACAATATGTTTTACATAAAGAACACGACATGATGTTGCTATATTAGATATCAAAGCAATTTTAAGATGTAATTTCACTTAAAGCTGCGCAAATAAATGCACTGTACAGAATGCCAGCTAGATTTTACAGAGCCTAAGCAATCATCACAGTCGGGATGAAAGTGAGTATTTCCTTAAAGTGGCTGGTCCACCTTCCCAGAATCCAATGCGTTGTTTTTGTTTGGAAAATGTGTGACCGCTACGAGCTAGCTCTCTGTGCAGTGAAACCTCTGCAAATTCACTTTAATGGTACCTTCGGAACCTTTTCTGCATTCACGTGCCATACGTGGGAACTCTGAACCAGACGAAAACACAAAGACATTGCCGAAAATATTTAAAATATAGATACAAAATATCTTCGATTTCACCTTAAAATTTAGGATCGGTGGCTTAGGGTGTCGCCGGATTGTTTTGGTATTCATCGACGACGCTCTACTTGGCGCAAAGGATTATGGGAAGGGTTTAATAACATTTACTATCCTCTGAAAGTCCAGAATAGCATTATCCTACGTTATATTCATACAGAATATCCTGGCATTCCTGCAATGAGGCTAATGGTGTAGAAGTGTACGTAGGGCATTTTAGTCTTCAGCGTGAAATCATATTACACAACCTTCTTCATAGAACATTTTAATAGTTATTACACAGATATCAGATTTTACTATGGTTACATGATGATGATAATGATTATGATGCTTGGAAAGCAGTTGCTCGGGGGGAAAAAATCTTTTGTATGATTTCATAAAAGAACGATTTGAGGAGTTCTGGTATAAGCACCCAGGCGAAGGAGGAATCCTCCCGTTCCTTCGCTGACACACACTGCATCTACGAAATCCTACTCATCCCTCCTCAGAGTGTATTAAAGATATCAGAGACTATGCTGATGCAGCGCAGGCTCCTCTCCCACTCAACACTTCCAGCTGCCACGTCACATGACTCTTGGGCTGAGGTTTCACAACACACACTCGGAAGCCGAGCCAGAGGCAGAGCAAGAAGAGCAAGTTCGATTTTCCTTTAAATCTGAGCTCCCCCGGCTTGCCCTCGCTCAGATTTGTACGTTTTTCAATGAGCAAGGTCTGTTCTGTGGCTGAAATAACAGAGAACGTTCCCGTGCAACATTGTATTTCTAAAGGCTTTCGCTTCTCGTCTGCGGCGGAATGTTAATGACATCATCAAAGTACTCCAGGAACACCCCCACCTGACTCGCGTTCTTCTTTCATCGTCTGCCATTGAAAAGCCAAGTACACACACTCGCACACACACACATACACAGAGAGACATCACAGATCCCTCGCTAAGGGCCCGCTGATTAGTTTCTGCAGATGGCCCAAATGGATCCTTTTTAGTCAGGGGCTTTAAAAGCGTCCCCGAGGCACGGCACATGAGCAGAGACACTGTCATAGATCTCGCAACTGATTGCATTCGACATCAAAAAGCCAGAAGATTAAACTCGACGCATCTCCTATCACAGAAACCTGCTGGCCACTGGGTTTCAACAGGAAGTAAAACACACCTTTTGATGCAAGCGCTGCCCACTAGAGACTAGAAACAACCACACAAAGCCAAAAAAAAAAAGAATAAATCACACGCTACTTCACCTAGCATTCATCTCCCGTGTGGCACGAGACATCTTCAACAGTTCAGTTCAGGACATGCTAATACAGCCCATCCATCTCCAGTGGTTTGACATGCTGCATGTTCTGAGTTACTTTTCTGCTCACCATGGCTCAAACTGGCCTGAACATTCTCCTCTGACCTCCCTAAGATACAAGGCATCAACACCAGAAGAACCTGAACAGTTTTATTTTTTGCTTTCTGCAACATTCAGTGTGAACTCTAGAGACTGTTTCACATGGATATCCCAGGAGATCTGAGATACACAAACCGGCGCAACTGACACCATCAGCCATGTCATGGTCAAAGTCACTGATATCACATATGTTCTTGGAATATAATGCACTTCATGAGTTTTAATCATTCCATTATGTTACACACTATGTAGTGAATAAGGTCGCGCAATCCACTTTTCCATTTTTGATGCAATATCAATATCAGTGCCCAGAGTATCCTGCCGATACCCGACACCGATCCAGTAAAGACATCCTTTAGCAAATCTACAAGCTTTATGAGAAACTTTACGAGGAACCATTCTCCGATATTGAATCATGAGCGTCATATCGAACAATAAGTTCAACAGATTGCATAATAAAGCCGTACCGTTACACCCCTAATGAAAAACCTGAACAAGGTATCCTGATACAAGTACAAGCACGACATCAGCTCCTAAAAAGTGCTTCTTATTTTCTTCTGGTACTTTCCAGATTTGCCCATTTCTATAGACCTATTACCATTACTCTAAAAGACAAAAAAGACTTCTTCGAACATCAGCAAGGGAAATTTATTTGTTGAAACAAGACACCTCTACTGAAAGCTACAAGATGACGAGCGTTGGGAGGAATGCACTCTGAATTTTCTCTCCCATATTAAACTTGGCACCCACGAGGCTAAATCCAGAGGAACTGTGCAACAAAGATGTGTTCCTCGTGAACACCGGCTTCCTAATCGACCAGGAAGAGATCGGAACACACGCACCAGCGCACGTGTCTTCTGTGTAGGAGTCACATCCGCTTCAGCACAAGTTCCCCTACAGAAAAGTAGCAGTAGTGGCGGTAACAGCTTGTGCCCCTGCTGGAGAATCGAGGCACACAGTCGCCGCGCCGCCTCCTACTCACTTCTCACTTAGCAGGGCTTTGGGCATCCCAGCATGCACCTTGCTGCTCGAGCCCCACTGCCACTGACAGAGCCGGAGCTGAGTGGTGGGTGTATTCTGCAGAGGTTTGCAGGCTTGCAGAGAAGTGCAGATTGCCAAGGAAGTTTGCTCGGATTTAATGCTGTGGAGAAGCAGCATAAGGAAGAGCTTGTTAAGAATTGGCAAAAGGAAAACCGGTGCTGACAGACGGGCAATCACACGAAACTAAAATAACACTCAAGCCTCAGATTCCTCTTCTTGGCTGACAGAAGTGGAACCCGATGTGGTTTTCTTCTGTCCTAGCTCATCATCCTCAAGTTTCGATGTGCTGTGTGTTCCGAGATGCTTTTCTGCTCACCACGGTGGTAAAGAGTGATTACCTTAGCATTCCTGATCAGCTTGAACCAGTCTGCCCATTCTCCTTGGGTCTCTGTCATCAAACGCGAGTTTCTGACCCCAGGACCTGGACGTTTTTTGTTTTTCGAACCATTCAGTGTACTACTCTCGCATGAAAATCCCAGGAGCTACTGAAATACTCAGATCAGCCAAAGAACCTGTTGTGGAGAAGCAGTATAAGGAAGAGTGTGTTGACAGTTGGCTTTATTCTTTTATAGTCATGGTTCTCAAACTGGATGTAAGTGAAGTATATCCGACGGGGGGCATTTATTTATTCATTTGAGTTGCCTGTTTGACTCACTAGTTGTATCAGATGGATTTAATCCAAACCTCAGTGACAAGTCGGCCTATAAATAATGTCAACAATAATAACAAGGACACGCTTAATAATGAGTTCATATATGTATCATAGTTTGAAAGAAACTTCAGGAAAATAAGCTCTGCGATAAATAACCAGGGGCTAATATTTCAATAGCTGAATTGTACTCACAAAATAAATCTTTTTTTTTAATGAACTGTTACAGACAAAAAAGGTGCTTTTGGGAACTGACATTGAGTTTAGGGTTTGATGAACAGTGTGAAGTAGATGCATTAATAATTAGGAAGGTCCTCGCAAGGATAGTAAAACCCAGGCATTTGTGTGTGAGTGTGTATGCATGTGTGTGTGCGTTAGTGTGTTTGTTTTTGTATGGTCATTAAATATGCATGAAAAGGAGCATGCAAGAAGCTTGTCAAGCTACAATGCTGTGTAAGTTTTGCAATGCGTATAGCAGTCAAGGTACACGCCATAGCACGTTCGTGACACCGTAACGGGCGATGCACTTGATCTTAAAATAAACGAGGGTGGCATTTTTAATCAATCCGCCTGTGGAAAAGCTTGGGGGGGAAAAAAGTGCTGTCGTCGACACATTTATTCCAAACGTCCTTACAATACAGGGCGGTAAAGTTACTGCTCGTGCCATATTTTCTGGAGTATAAGATAGAGTATACTAAAACAAGAGCGAAATCTTGTGCGCATTAAACCTTCTGAATCTGTCTGCATCCATAGATAGTACAGGCATTGTACAGGCTCTCTGGAAATTCTGTTTGCTTAGAGACAAAAAACCCAATAAAGATGCCATTCGCCAAGTTTTGAAATAAAGAATTAACAGCTTGTACAGTCAGCGTGTAAATCGCGGATCTTGTACAATTTACAAACCTTTCCAGTAGGCTGTTGTTGGCGCCAGAGGCGCAAGCGTGAGACAACAATCAAGATTATGGAAAGCGTTTTCATCGTCATAATTCAAAGAAATATTTAGATGAATTCCTGATACTATCGCATGATTTCAATCAAAATGTCCTGACAAACACATGGCCAGGAAACACTCGCTTTCACAGGAAATGACAAGGCTGATAAGGCTGACCTGCAGACGACCGAACACAGACCTTTCCACACAGCCTGCTGGCAAACACACAAGAAAAACCTGTTCACTCTCCACTCCAGTGCTTCACATGAAACTCCTGCATAACTTTTAAGTGCAGGATTTTGTAAATTATTTAATCCAGTTACTCATTGTTCCTCTGTGTTTAAAAGTTTCCCTAGACTAGAAACAGGTGCAGGAGCCTTAATCCGAGTGCAACCCTTACGATGCGGAATGTTGTGGCCAGAAAAGTGTACGAAAGGTATCTATCGTCTGTGTTACACAACTACACATTTGGATCAGCCTCTTTAAAGTGCTGAAGTGATGAGTTGCATCTATCATATTCTGATTGCCGGAACTGTGACAAACTAAATAGTGCTTTGATAAATACGGTGATGAGTGAACATGCTTCAGAAACCCTTTTTCTTTGCGAACAGATCCTGCAAGGTTTTCGAAGCAAAGATTTGACCATGCTGACTTGTATTAATCACGACTCTTCTTTGTTTGTGCATTTACTCATTTGCTTTTATCCAAAGTGACTTTCGACAGAGCTGAGCAGCTGGAACTGCGGTACTTGCTCAAAAAGCCAGCAGTGAGAATTTACCACACCGGGATTTGTAGCCCCATACTTTTAGCTCTCGCTACTCCTTGTCGCTTTTCGACTGACGTGAATTCTGATTCGATGCATGCAACACTGCCCCCTAGTGTGCACGCTTAAGCGACATAACATAAGAAGGCAGACACCGTCGCAACGCTGGTGATCGCAAACACAAGGTCGCGGAAGTAAAACCTAGCTTTACGGTGATGGATCAGATCCAAAGTTTGAAGAAATGTCTGCTGCGAGAGTGTACAGCAGGTCATTTTGCTGCGAGGCGCAGCACTATCGTTTCCGCTCGGTTCAACGTTCCTGCACAATGAGTACGCTCCTGCATCATCAACATGCCAATTAATTAACTATCATTGCTATGCAAGTCTCGGCATCAGATGCTACGTACGTGGCCCTAGAGAGAAAAAAATATCAAAATTGTCAACGCTGCAAACCGGTAATAAAGGAACGCAGATGATCGATCACGCTAAGAAGTAGCCTTGTGGCAAAAGAGAGCACGTTTACATCAGGAGAGAGCTAAAGGTGTTTCTGCAATAAAGGGCTCTCAGAGGAGCTGAGTCTTCAAGCATGGGTAGTGCTAATGCTAGAGTTATCACAAAGTCAGGGAAACATGCTGCATTAGGAAATTGCATGTGCTCAGGCAAACACCAGTTCATCAGGATAATAAGCCAACAGACAACGGTATATTATATGCCTGAAGAAATGCATGCATGAAATGTCTATATTATCTACTGACAATATAATTTATTTAAAACCAAAAAAACCCCGACAGGTTACAAACTTGAACTAAAATGCGTATCCTAGACTCACAGGGTCAATTCTAACTGGAATGTAACTAAATTATAAAGCCTCTCACATCCGAATGCTAAAAGCCTGTTTTCCCACTAGATTCCCCTCACTGAGTAAAAGCACTGCAGGTCAGATGGAGTAATCCTGCCATCCAGCTTGGCCAGACTCCAAGCCGGGTCCGTCATCTCCCGGGATGCCCCATGTGTATGCGTGTGTGTGCAAGTTCACTGCGAGGCTGGCACGCACACCGCCTCTCTTCCTGCAGTGAAGCAGCATGACGGAAGGTGAAGACAGGAGCCGGCACGTGTGAGGTCACACCAGTGTTTCAGGGAGGCGTCTGGACTCGCTCTTAGCTCAGTGTGTTTGTGATGCTTCAGTGCTACAGGGGCAAGACTCCTGCACGTTTCCGTAAATCTCATCCCAGGGAAGAGTTTCGCTGAAATTCACTCTTCACTCTAATAAAATTGTCCTGGACTGTTTTTTTATTAATGTACTCAGTGAAATGCGTAATGCTGTAGTGTTGCTGTGGACGTTAGCCTACATGGACAGACGAAGGTCCGCAGAGCTGGAAACTAGGATCCTCACTGAGGAACCCTTCCACGTGGACGGAATTCAAAGTAAACATGCTAATAATATTTATGTCCATTTCTAATTCATGGACTTTTATTTATCGAGAGCAGATTTGCTGGGGAAACATGAGACGTGTGATATTTGATAAACAACATAAATGTTCGATGCCAGCAGCGCTCTCTGTTTTGCCAACAACCAGTCGCTCAGTTCTGGTCTCAAAGCTGCTAGAATAAACAGGAGATTCAATGAAAATGAATAAATATCGTATCGAAATTTAATAGGCGAACCTTTGGAGGCTTTTCAAAGATGTGCTCAAGCAAAAAAAAAATAATAATAATGTGTGTGGTACTGTCACGTAGCTATCTCACAGGGTGTAACGTGGAGCACAAAACACACAGTGGCTTGTTGGCCTGCAGTAATGGGGGCAAGTGACCTGAATGGAGCCAAGGGTGCCAATATTTTAAATCTTACTGGAAACGAACAGAATGACACTTTGTGACACGTAAATTCTGCAGAATTTCAGACATTCCCTACAGATTTAAGTTTAAAAACATAATCTCTATTGTACGGTGTCAACGACTCGCTCCTAATTAAATAATCAGAGCCCATTATGAAACAAGCGAATACCGAAGAGAACGCTTACCAATTATAACACTGGACACAAGTCAAGAATCGTGTTACATTTCGAAGAGAATTCACTCACCAGGCCGTCACAGTTGCTAATGGCCACTGAAGTATCTGGTACATTAGTAACATGGCCCACGTACAGGCATTTGCTTGGCAGTAGCGGCTCGGTCCGGGTTTGGTTATCCTCCTCGTGCCACTCCAGAGTCGCCCCCGGGGCCACCAAGCGCGAGTTGCGCCTCAAGAGCATGTGGAACTCTTGTCCGAAAACAGTGACATTGTAAAAGAGTGTCTCGTGGTGCTCTGGCCCTCTGTGCTCGCGAGCGTCTCTCCTCCTGCGCCGGTGCTGCAGCCCACTCAGGCGGTCAGCCGAGACAGCGTGGGAGAGGAAGCGTCCATCCGAGTCCACGCTCGCCGGCTTCACCAGGGCGTACTCCTTCAGGACATGCTGCAGGGAATCTGCCATAGGCACACACACACACACACACACACACACACGGTCAATACACATCCTTCACATACAGCTCCTCGGTCAGTGCACACATCAATAATCATCAGCAGGGTCAGTTGACGTTCTTCACATCTAAAAAGGCTTTAGCAAAATACAAAGAGGGTGCAGATTGATTCAATACAGGCGAACAGAACTTCCTCAGTGTCATGCATTCCTGCTCCACAGATGAAGGCCAAGTTTCCATCAGATCAGGGTGCAGGGTAGAGTCAGGCGTGCACGCTGTGTCCTATGCATGTGCAAGTGAACTTCACCTCAGCGGAAAGGTGCAAGCACAGCCCACTGCACACTTGTTTTCCTTCCTCTTTGGAAGCAGTGACACTAATGCCTGAGTTTTATTCAGAATATTAAAAGGCAGAAACACTGCCTCCGTCAGCTATTTCACCTCCACCAGCACCTCATGGAGATCTCAGCGAGTCTGAAGTGTCAGAGACACAAAGTTACCAAAGCAAGAACGCATATGCGCTTTTCCATTTCATTCAGAAGTTACAGTTAAGACGTTTCACATTCCAGCTCAGGGTTTAGTGGCAGGAATGAAGGGAAGGACAGAAGGAAAAAGAAAAGTTAGAGTCACGGAAAGGTTGCTGACATTCAGGGCATTGCCCCTGGCAGATTATTCCTCCTCGCAATCTGACGCACTGTAACATTATTTATTTACGACTCCTAAGCTATTTGTTTCCAAATTACGCAAGAGTTGCATTTTAGCCTATAATATGATCTTATGGTTTATTTGAAGGAATCCTGGTCTCTCTCTCTCTCTCTCTCTGTCTCTCTCTCTCGGCACTCCAGACATAAAGTACCCATCAATAGTGAAACCCGAATAAACAAGAAGAAAAGCTATGGACATACCTATGCTGTCGGTGATATAGAGAGTCTCTGTGTGCTGAAAGTAAAGCAAAATAATGATGAAGGCATATTTAGCCGGCGTTACATCCATGGCAGGTCGGGGAAGAAGGAGAGCGCGCGCGGGCGACCGACTGCAAACTAGTGATGGGCGATTCGCGATGAATCGTTTCTTTCTGAACGACTCTTTTAAGCGAGTCCATCGAATCGACTCAGACGCGCGGGTGAATCGAAAGTTTCCTGCGCTTTTCCTCTCGAAGGAAAAGAAAAAAAAAAGTTTAAAGTAGCCTTGTATTCTGTACTTTGACTTGTAAAAAAAAACAAACATTTTTTTTGGAGTCTACATTTGGATTACTAATGTTTGTTTGTATGCAATAGCCTGCAGATTATGAGCTGGCTTCGAAGCATTACAAAAAATGTCAGTATTAATTATTAATTAAACAAATGGTTATATAGAAAATGCTACAGTATGCTAAGGCTCTGCGAGTCGCTCCTGGGAATCAAATGAATCAACATTCGACTCAGTTCAGGCTTGGCTTGGAAGAATCGAGTCAGTAAGGTGAGTCGGAATGCCCATAACTGCAAAGTGCAGAAGCAGGTCCTCTTTCTTGCTACCATTTTCCCCCCCTTTCCTCTTCCCTTGATCACTACACGGATTAACAGGCTATATACAGGACATGGTTCATTAGGTATTTCCAGAAATAGCCCACATTTCCTTTGTCTTCTTTGTGCTGCTAAAAAATTCAGATAGCAATAAATCTGGTCATCATTAATGCAAAATCCTGCCTAGCAACCTCTGATAGTCCTCAGCTATAGTCTGTGTGTCATGGTCACTCATCAAGATCCTATAGAATTAAAAATAGCTTATTCCAAAATGTCAAAAATTCTATACCTTTTTTTAAATAATGTGCCTGTCACTGTAGGCAACACCATGCTTCACAGTGTGGTATTCTTGATTGAATTACGTAACAGAGATACCAAGATACCTACAGGTGTGTGTGTGTGTGTGTGTGTGTGTGTGTGTGTGTGTGTGTGTGTGTGTGTGTGTGTGTGTGTGTGTGTG
>JAQQZR010000011.1:3114458-3192006 GCA_030068235.1 Notoglanidium macrostoma | reverse complement strand
TGTGTGTGTGTGTGTGTGTGTGTGTGTGTGTGTGTGTGTGTGTGTGTGTGTGTGTGTGTGTGTTAGTGAGAGAGAGCGAAAATGTGGGCAATTTATCAGAAGCTTGATATTGATATTGTCACAGAATCCTATTTCTCATTTTTACCAAATCAAGATGGCTGAAGTGGAACATTTGGGAAAATTGGGTTTGCATCTGAGGAACACAGGACTGAAACTGAGACGCTATCCCACTCGACTTATGTGATAAGCTAATATCTAGTTAAGTTTTAGAGTAACCCTGTAACAGGCAGTTGAAAGTCGACACCATACAGTCATCCAGCATCCTGTCTAGCGGCTCGTTTCGAGCGGTTTTAGATGTAACTTTGTTCACCTGTGTTTGTTTCTGCAAGTGTGTTTTCCATGTGCAAGGCGAACACTGAACTGCTAACAGGTTGCCAGCTTTTCCAGCCCAACTATGTCTCAAATTCCACACAAAAGACTTGAAATTCCCTTTTTTTTCTATTTGTTTGGGAAACAAGGTCACCAGAAATAAATGAGCACCAAGATACCAAGATCATCCACATAACCCCCATTTCCCACTCCCAATCTTTGCAGTGTCCTTACAACAGAAATTCTTCTATACATCACAGACATTCTATCTGCACTTTTAGATTTAATTCTGATATTTGGTATTAAATAAGATCTTGGTGGTCCATTACCTCTTCCATTTACTTCTTTTCCATTTAATATGTTTATTGAAAGAGAGAGTGCATGCAGCATCAGCATGAGCATGAGCAATGGGCCTCTATTGGTACTTGTTGCAATTCACATTTTGACCACTAGGTGCTATAAGGAGTCTGGAACATCAGCTTTCGTATGCGAAATAGCATAATTCTTAAAAATCATTGGTCACTCGAAATACGTAATTAATATTTCAGCAAAATTTGAAATGCATCAAGCTGTAAATGCAGACTTTATGAAGGTTAACATTTGTTGAACAAGTGATATATATGCCCCAATGGATGAGCTGCCTCTGGAACCCATATATAGAAAATCCAGAAATACAAGCGCTACTGTCAGTAAAACCTAACACATTTTTCCAACTGCCTGACTGAAACACTGGCTCGATAAAAAGGACCGTGTTTTCATCCTTAGCACCACGTGCTTCTCATTAGAGTACATCATACCTAGTGAGATGCCTGCAGACTTAACTCCATCTCATTTGGGCCAGGCTTACTAGAGCCAGGCCAGATGGTGCCGTATCTCAAGCTCTCACCAGCTCCTTAGCCAATCGGTTCATATTTAGAATACTGGGTCACAGACTTTCCTCATTCGGAATAACCAAAGCAAGTTTGTGAAACCAGGCAAGGCAGATGTGATGGTGAAAGATATTAAGGGGACAGCTTTGTATGCTGTTCCTGAAGAGCACACCTGCTGGGCTTGAAGGGGTCTGCTGGACTAGGAAGACTATCCTGCCTTTTCAATTATACAGGTATGGCCTTCGTCCACAAACCAGACACACTGCTGCCGACTCAAAGGGAATACGGTAGCATTAAATGAAATGACAAACAAGCCTTGAACCTTTAGCAATAAAAAACTAAACAATGCATTAGAGTACACCTGACTAATCCCACAGCATGTCGCCTATTGCACTGCAAGTACACAAAACCAGAACGTAGTGCGAGAAAAACACCTGAGAGTTGTACTAATAGACCATGAAAAAGAGTTTAGTGTAACATACAGCTGTTTGTATTAAGACCCAGTAGTTGTGGAACATTAGGTTGTGAAATTTACCTCATCAGTCACAAGAGTAAGGATCATCAGAGTTAAGGAAAATGATGACCAATGGATTTAAGCAATAGTAAGATAATATGACAATTCTGATTGGTCAGGAGGTGCTGATTAAATTTCCATAAGAGGAACTACTATCTGGCTATATGACAAACACAAAGATTCATATGTCTGGCCTGATGATGATGAGGAGCAGCAGCTTTAGGTTACACTTGATTATGATGTCAACAAGATCCAGGTCTTATCCGAAATCTCTGTTGACAGTGAGGTTTGTAGTCCTGGAGCATTGTATTCAGGAGCAGTACATCACATATCAGTTTCTGAGGGAATCCTTTGTGATTCTTTGGATGGTTAAAGGTTCTAATTTCCAAAAATGAGACTGCACTGAAACCTTTCTATTATGGAAGTAGGGTTCTAACATCTGCATGATCAGGAGTCTATCCGGGGATCACTAGGCATTTGGGCAGGAATACCCCCTGGATGGAATGTTGTCCATCCCATGGCTCCATACACACACATATTTACATACTCATACATACCTAGGGGCAATTTATCTGGGGAGAACATGCACAGACTCTGTAAATACAGCAAGCCAAGGTCAGGATTTTGAGCTGTGAGGTGGTGATGTTACCTGCTGCAATCTATCTATCAAAATCTCTGACTGTAACTATAATTGCATTTGCTTGTTTTATTTGTTGCCTCATGTTACTATCTTGGCCAGGACTTTTCCGTTGTTGTTTTTTTTTTTTTCCAGATTAATTCAGAACAAATACATGACTATGTGACTTATTTTATTAAAGAGCCTGACATTTTTTGGAACACACTATGGAAGACACTGAGCAGAGCAGGACAGGCCAGTACAGGCATAAACACTCTTAGGATGGAGTCAGTCTTCTGGCAGAAGGCCAGCTTGTGTGTTCGTGGGCAGCTGATACACCAGTGCCAAAAATTTTACAGCTTGCTCTGCAACTGCTTGTTTCTCGTCTACACCATATTTTCTCCTTAAACCTTTAATAGTCCTCAGGGCTTCAGTTGGAGCCAGCAAGCAGAATTGTCAAACCGTTGACTAACTCTCTGTGGCATATTTCAATGAGACTTTCTTCTGTTGCCCAGCAACTCTGTACCTGGGTGACCTCCGAGGAAGTTTAATAAGATGTAGGTTTACAGTGAGGAAAAGTGAAGGGTTCCCCCACAGTCTATTTCTGGAAAGCGTCTATGCAGGTGGACACAGTAGGGCTAGCAGTGAGCTGTCCAAGATTATAGCGAATCCTCACTGACTCGTGACATTTTAATCCAAGATGATGAATGAGTGTGTTTCGAAAACTTGCTCATAAAGTTGTTATTACTGTAAAGACAGTATTAAGGAAGTGAGACCATGTAATGTTTACTGGAATTGCTGAACTTGGCCCATATTTCAATGCTACGTACCATGTTCTTACAGATGTCATTAGGTTTAGATATGCAGCCAGCTATGACAGATAAGGTGCAGAACTTACATCTGGACTAAAACAAACATCCGTCCATCCATCCATTATCTAAACCACTTATCTGTCGGAGGATAGACACATTTTTTGATCACTGTTGCATGTTTACCATTACAATATCTCACTGCAAAGTTTGCTGACTATGAAAAGGATATAAATTATATGCTATGAGCGTCAGTTTTCAGCTCACTTGGACATCCATGAGGGATTTTGAAGTGACATGTTTGACAGAACTCCAACAAAACACCAACTGAGAGAATGTCTTTTGGAAGAATGGGATTTTTGGTTCATCCATCCAGTACCTATAATAATACACATTATATGGTCAAAGGTTTGTGGAGATCTGATAATCACACAAATATGTATTTGTTGTTGGACATCCCATTCCAAATTTAGCTTCGCTCCTACAATAGCCACCATTCTTCTAGGAAGGCTTTCGACTAGAATTAAGAACGTGGTTGGGTGAGTTTGTGCTCATTCAGCCACAGGAGTGTTAGTGAGGTCAGGTGAGGAAGTGTTCAGTGGGGTCCCTGTTCTCGAGTTCTTCCACTCCATCCTTGGCACACCATGTCTTCATGGAGCTAACTTTGTGGTTTGATGGTCAGGTGTCCACAAACGTTTGTTTTAATGGCTAATAAAACTAATGGTGTTTACCTTACTAACACACTTTTTTTGCTGGGTTTTTTTCCCCTCTTATTTGTTAGGGACACTTCAAAAAGGAGGTTATGTTGATTAATCACAGGAGGAAAATCGTGTGAAGGGAACCTGAGCTGAATGTGTTTATCGCACGTAAAACACAAAAGTAAATCACAAGAAAAGGATGCCGTCTTACAGCATGAATGGGTTTGAATCATAGATTATGCTTAAGAATGGCTAAAAGGAGCTTATGATCAAAACATGAGTTTGTACCAACTGTCTGCCTAATTAGCAAACAAGCTAACTGCAGCGGCGTCCTGACGGTTGTGTGCCATCTGGGTTAAGGCAATTCTACATTAAAATGCAAGTGTGTGAGGGTAATATAACGTTGATTTATATGTTCCAGTGGTAAGGAAAATCTTTCATCGACAAATTCAACTTAATATTTGGTTGATTATAAGGTGGAGTAGGAGTTCACGAATCAATATTGGTCAGCGAATGAAGAACAATCGCAAACTTCCGGTCCGGATTTCAATAGAAGGAGAAAAATTGACAAGGAGCTGTTTCGAAGTCGAAAGAATCAGTGAGCAGAGTCAAATGATCTGATTCAGTGAAGAGATGGAATTCCCATCACTAATATATGTTGTGTAATGGTGAAGTAGTGATAATTCAACAAATCCTGCATGAGTAGTGCATCCAGGACATGTCTCTAGCACTGGGAATATTTATAATATTTTGGAAATAGTTTACACACTAAAAGAGAACGTTATATATGTCTAAAAAGAATAAGCCAGGATTTATTCCTCACTTTTACTAGAAAGCTTACTATGAAACTTTGGTCTAGATTATTAGATCAATTTTATGTCAAGAAATCTGTCACTATGCTCTTATTAAAAGGTTTTCGATATCAGAAACACCACGTTCATGGTTTCTCAGAAATAGCAACACACTGCTGAGGCATCACTTCCTGGCGTTTTCCTTCACGAAGCATCCAAACTACCTAAAAATCTCATCAAGGGAAGATTGACACATCTGGTTTCTCTGAAACTAAACAGCATGCCAGGATCATAAACAAGGGATATGTGCATTTCCTTTGGCTAATTGTGGCACATGCTCAGATTAACAGTGAAGCAGGAACGCCACCTGCCGGGCAAGACCAATATCAACAGGCAGATTATTCCCTCATGTTAATATTTCCTTGAACACTAGAGGACACTAATGCCTTAGAGTAATTTCTCTGAAGGATAAACATGTTTACCAGTTAATATTTACTCAGCTGATAGGATGAGATTATCAGGTCACACTTTCCTAGAAAAAGAAAACGCACACTACCAGGATTTAAACAGATGTAGAATTTATTTGACCATGGATAGGAAAAAAATACAGAGGTGTAGAGGAAACAAGCTGACCCTGTTATAAACACACCACTACTCAGAAGAAAAGAACCAAGAGAACAGGAAGAGAAATAAAAATAAAACCCAAAACGCCTTGTTTACCATTAGGTTTTTTTTTTTTTTTTTAAACACTTCCTAATATTAGAATAAAAACAGCTGCCATTATTTTTTTTTTCATATCTATATTTCTTCATATATATTTATATATTTAACATTCTTTTTAAAACATTGTGCAAGTGTTTTGCTGGTATTCCATAAATGGTAAACAAGAGTTGGTCCAGTGCATCATATAGTGACATTTCCTAAATACTTATTGACTTTCAGCTCAATCAATCAATCAATCACAATTCTTACAATGCATGACTAACCCTACTGATGAGAGCAAGAAAAAGGGGCTTGGAGATGTAAAGTATGATAAAGCCAGACATTTCTGAGATAGAGAGTTAAAAAAAAAAAAATTGAGGGGGAAATATTATTGCCAGAATTTGTGTAACGGAGCCGTGATGGCGAGTCGGACTGTCGTTCAGAAGAGGAAAAAAAAGAGATCCCAAAATGGTAGCCAATATAACATGCACAGAAGTGACTGGCTTTTCATGAGCTGAAAAAAAGTACAGGACAGAACAGAGCATGAGGAGGACAACCAGGAGTGAGAGTGTGTGTGTGTGATTTCAGGAGGCCAGACATGTCTGCACTGCCTCCCACATTCTAACCCTTAACACCTGTCCTCCGGTGAAAGCTTGTGAAACTACCAAAGACAAGGAAAGCAGAAAAGATGACAGGAAACGAGGGCAGTGCTGCATCTACGCGTTACCTGAAACTAATAGAATAAGTTTTCCAAAGCAGAATGAAATGTCACATAAAGCTTTAAGAAATTGCGTTTGGTGACAAATGACAGCTCTTTATTTCTCTGTGACTTTTCTCTAGCGTTCACTGAAGTATTTTTTCCTTAAAAGTATCTTGAAGGTGAAAGTTAGCAACCATATAAATCTAGAATTCAGTGTGCCAACATCTTTACAAAAAATTTGGTTTTGAGTATTACAAAAAAAAAAAAAAAAAAGAGCAAAATGGAAAAAAAAACCTAATAGATATCATGATACATACAACACAATTCATGTCAAAGAAAGGAAACGTGATACATAATTTATTCACACTTTACAAAAAAAAAAAAAAAATCTCTTTTTAGCTACAACACCATCAGCAATCCAATATAATTAACCAGACAAGTTGCTTCTGATTAAAAAAAAACAAACAAACAAACAAAAAAAAACAAAGAAGGAGGGGTGAAAGAGATTGACAAGGAACAAATTAAAAGACGCTGGCAGTGAGACGAGTGGTCCGTCTTGTAATGCCTTATATCACTGCTCAGTAAAAGTCATTAAAACTGACTTCTGCCTCGGGGGCAAAAGTAAGTGTGTGTGTTTAAAAAAAAAAAAAAATAAAAGGAGAAAGAAAAAAAAAAAAAAAAAAAAACACCACACGGTTGGGGGGGAATTGGTAGCTGCACTAGTGATACACAATAAGTGCTTGTCAATCCATTCTGTTTTTAAAACATGACAATCTTAAGAAGGAAGAAAACATCTATCCAAAAAAATAAAGAAAAGAAAAAAGATTGGCCTGGCACATATCAGTGACATTAATCATGGGTTGATGGTTAAAAAAAACAAAAAAACAAACAAACAAAAAAAAACATCAGGAGGAGGACTGGACCATGCTACGTACATGTAGCTCTGGCTGAGAGCAGACGCAGCGTGAACGACGTCACTGCCGTATTCCTTTTTACAGTAGTAGCTTAAGAGCTTTACACTTGGCTTTGCAGCACAATGCATCAGATGGCACAACACAAGAGAGCAGACAGCGGTGGTTTAGCAGTAGTGAGGGAAGTTCCAGATCAAACTGGACACAAGAGCTGAGGGGGGAAAACACCAGAAAATAAGAATAAATCGCCTGAGTTGAGCAGGAGGAAGTGGCAGTAAAGAGTGAACGGGGGATTCATCTACAGACATTGCACAATAAGTTTGAGGAAAAATGGGTGAGAGGGAAAGCATACCGAGAGCCAATCAGCGAAGGACAACAGCTACATCTACGAAAAAACAAAAACAGAATGTAGCACAGGAAATGCTCAAGGCTGTCCAGGAGTCCAGGAGAGAAGTGGCAGTGCGCTTGCAGGAAAGGAGCAGTGAGGCACAATGTTGCATGGAAGTTTAAAAAGAAAAGAAAAACACCACACAAGGAACATAAAAGGATAGGGGAAATTTGGAAAAGGGGGAAAAAAAAAAAAAACCTGGACAAGTGCAAATTTATACAGCAAAAAAGATGGAAATTGGTATCTTGCTCTTGTACAGCCCACATGCTGGTCATTTTGCATGTTCAATAAACTGAATAAGGAAAGAAATTTAGTTTTCATTTACAACACAATCACTTGCATGTTCAAATCTCAGTCTGTTGTATGTACACGAAAAGGTTACAACTTCGTGGTTTCGATACAATCATGTGGAAAAACAGAAACGGTCATTTGTTAGATAAAGCAATGCGCTGGTCAGTCAGGGTGGCTAGCCTAAGCTGCTTCGGTAATGAGTGCTTCCCAAATTCAACCTGTACACGCCAAAACACAGCGCGTTTCCCTTCTCCTGCTAATCTATCTGATACTACCGTACACGTCAAAGTCTTGGGCTTGGAAATTCCACATCACTTTAAATAGGGTTAAAACACTGGGCGTGGCTGACTTCTTGCAGCTCTTCGTTAAACTGATAACACCGAGATGGACGCAGTCCAGTGGCGCGTGGAGTCTCTGAGGCTGGTGAATTCGATACACCGCTCAGCTGCTGCACCAGAAGATGCCTAAGCACCATGGTGAATGTACGAGCGAGAGAGTGACCTGCTCTCATTCTCTGCACACATTTAAAAAGCCCTTTTCGCTAACAAGGGCATTTAAGGTTATAATGGACTAAACGATCGTCGCTCTGTAGCTGGTGTGATCGACGATTCCTATTAAATTTAGCTGCTCTCTCTGAACTGGCCTCAGAAAAAAAATTGGCGTGGACCAAAACAGAAAATCTGATGAACTTGCTTGGTCTGGACTCCCTGCTTGTGTCTGAAAAGGTATTGCCATATTTTATTTATATATTTATATAAAAGCTTCGACTATTGTCTTCAGGTAAAATATACAAGGTATACTCGGAACCATCTGGGTTTGGGATACAGTGTGAAAAAGTAGATAACATTATACTTGTGCCCAGAAAAAGAGAACCAAAAACAAAAAAAAAAAAAAAAAAAAAAGAAAAACAAAAACAAACAGGGGTGGTACAGATAAGACTGACAAACGTCTGCGTCAGTTAAAATCCATCGGTAATAAAAGTTTCACCATACCCCGACTCCTCCTACTGGACTGAGATTTGTACACAACAGGCTTTGCCTCGCTCCATCCCGCTCTCTCTCTCTCTCTCTCTGCAGAGCGTCAGGTGTGAGGCGGGGCCAGGAGCTGCCTCGGAGCTCGGAGAACTACCTGCAACCAGGCACGTGGAGACCGTTGACCAAAGATGAGAAGGGCAGGAGCAGCTCGAGTTGTGCAAACAGGGAGAAGTGATCGGAGGGGATGTGGGGGTGCGGGCAGCCAGTGACATTGTTCTCGTGGAGCCAATGGGGGTCCAGTGGGCCGAGCACGCCCAGCACGTTCAGCAGAGGCTGAGAGTAGAAGATGTAATCAATCACACCCTGCAGAGAACAGAAACAAACAGCAAGTTTAGAGATTGAGGGGAAAAGAGTGAGAAACCACTTCAGGGAGAGACAGAGAGAGGAGAAGAGAAAAAAAAAAAAAAAGTTAAATCAGCTTTTTGGTGGTGTTGATGGTGAAGTAGAGACATTTCTACTTTGCAAAAACAAAATATTCTTTTGTTTTTAATTTAGATTATTTTTTAACCTTTAAGTTGGTAAGAAGCCAGCTTTAAAAAATACGCAATAGGAAACGGTCATTCTGCCTAAAAATGTCAATCACTTCTCACGATTTCCGATAGTTGGCCAAAAGACATGAAACCTCACATAAGCCTAATCAATTCAGGCTGTGAGCAGATACTGCCGGTCAAAATGCTGTTTTGTTCTGATAGATGCAAAGAGAAAACGTTTCAGTCCAAGAAAAGCTGTGGTTTTCAGAACAATATAGTTGAAAATGTCCAAATCTGACCGCCACATGTACAGGTTCCCATTCAAAATTTTGTAAATATTGTAAACAAGTTCTTGTAATAACCCGTGCACAAGAACAAACTGTAGGATCGATTAAACTATATGAGGAGCCATAGGTCCAGCATCATAAACAAATGTTTTAATTTACAGAACTTGCTCAATATATTCTCTAACATCCTTTGAGGAGAATTTTATCCATCTAATACATATCTTTCAAGACTAAATATATTATCCCTATGATGCTGGACATAGTGGACATCCTGTATACCATTGTATTACGTGTAGATGTAAAAGGCAAAGACAAGTGTGTATTTGATATGAGACCTTGAAATCAAAGGTGTAGTTGGTATAAGGCATTAGGCCGTTCTCGTAGGCACTCTTTAGCTTGAAGCCGTGCGTGATCCTGCTGCTGGATGTGCCATTCTTGCCATTACAGTTAAAGTTGCTCAGGCAGTCGATATAGCGCAGGTCCTTGAAGTCCTTATGAGTGCTGTCCACTCCGCCTGTGCTCAGGTACTCCACAACACCTACACAGATGCACAATATGAATAAAAATGCACACAATTTTTTTTATAACACAAACACACACTGCTTACCGGAGTCAGGCAGCGAGTTGAGGTCAGCGCACAGGACAAGAGGGATGGCGTTGGTCTCCCCAGACACAGAGGAGAGCTTGAGGCTGCGCGTGGCCTTGTCCACGATGTTCTTCACTTCTGATAGGAACATCATGGTCTGGACGAGCTTTACATCCGAGTACTCCGGGTCCCAGTGCATGTGAGCGTTAGCCATCAACAGCAGCTGCTTCTCCATATTAGGCAAGTGCTTCCCTGCTACACAGCATCAAACCAGGATCAGAAATGTATATAACGAGAGGAGACACGTAACGCTTTAATGGGGTTCTGTTATGTTAGCCAACAGTAGGCAGGCAAAGTGGAGAAAGGGATGAAAAGGAGAGCAAGATACAAACCAGATTGCTCAATCATCTCTTTGCGTAACTCCAGGAGCACGGCGACCCCAATGTTGTCCTTGGTCATCACCCTGTTCAACATGACCTCGGAGCCCTCCGAGTTAGCCATGGCCAGCTGGTTAAACTCCACTGTGTGTTTCTGCACGAGGCTGAACCTGTTTCCAAGACACACACGTGAAGGGTCAGCACAGTGGACACTTTAGTTATTTGAACAGCCTTATGCACTGGCTGCTATTTTTAACGAGAAGTCGGACCACTCACTTCTCGGTTTTGTAGAAGATGGCACAGCCGTCCACGTGTTTGCGGTCAGACTCCGACATGGTCCTGGCACGTGACTTGGGGCTGAAGAAACCCTCATATCCGTGCTCTTTGAGCTCCACCAGGAAAAAGTTGTAGTACTGCTCCGTCTCCACTTCCTGCCACAAAATCATAACAATCTAAGCATCTCCACCCCCTGCGATTTTTCTGATGCATTTCAATACAGCAAAAAACAAAAAAAACAAACAAACCTTAAGAACCATAACAGAATTCCCAGAATAGGTACATTCTTCTTCAGTGAGCAATTTCTATCACTCAAACAACCTAATGAGCACTTTGCATAAATAAATGTCAAATGTACGTGTGCGCGAGTCAGACCTGTAGGCTGATGATATCTGCACTGCAGCTGAGGATCTCCTGCATGATGGACTTTTTCCTGTACTCCCAGTTGAGAGCCCAGGAAGGGCAGTAACCGTAGAGCTGGCGTGTGGCATACTTATCGCACAGAACGTTGTAGCACATCACAGAGAACAATGCTGCAACAGAAACAAACATTAAATGGCATCAATGCATGTTCTGAGCCTACCCATTTTCTCCCAGATGACTTTAAGCACTAGAACATTACAAGCGGTTCTGAGAAAAAGCACATTTAGGCTGTTCTAAAGTGTTTCATAGTAAAGGACAGCGCAGAGCCGAAAAAGACCATTTCTAACATTTAGATTTGATTTGAACACTTGTTGGTAGAGAAAAGGTTTTGAAAAATTGTGTACTGAAATCAGTTTGAGGTGAACATCTTACTCCTGTGTGAGGAAACACTTTGGGAAACAGCATGCAGTCCCATTAAATACTACAAAAAACCCAGCATGTGTTCTTTTTTCGAATAGCGCCGCTGAATTTATGTGAAACAGCTGGGAATAATAAGCTAAAAAAAAAACAAACAAAAAGAAAAAACTGAATTTTAGCAGCTTGTTTGCTGGTACGATTTGGGTGAATCTTTTACTGTTTGACTTATTTGGAAGTGCAAAGCCTATTTTGGCCCGAGAACTTCTTTTGGTATTGATCCGCAATTGACGATTCAAGAAACACTAAACAAACAAACAAAAAAAAAAAAGACTGCTCTGTTTATAGTAATGGATGTGTGTGGAGAAAAGATTATATTTAGCAGCATCAATCCAACATATAGTCAATCTAAGGGGAAGCGTGACGTTAATTTGCAATTAATTCCTTTTATTTTTACAAATGATTCTGTACAGTGAACCAGAGAAAGAATCAATATACACTTTCTATTGTAGATAAAGAGGTTTTAATTAATTTACTTTGGTTAAATTAAGCAAACATGGAAACTAAGCATAGTAACGGATTACTGTTATGCGTCTATGAATCAGACACCTAATGTGCATTAAACCGAGCGTCAGGTCTGTTTTGTTGCGGTTAATTGATGTACAATTGAATTTAAAAGCTTGGTAACAAACTTATGAGTTGGTTCAGAGCAAATGATTTGTTTAAATGATTCAGAAGTTTTAAAAACAGAAATCAAAGTTAGAATAAATAATGGTGTTTAACTCTCCTAGATGAGATCTTCCCAGTTCCTGGTTTGTGTTTCTACACACTGCATGGAATATTGCTGTGGTATACAGACAAACTACTACTGCAACGACTAGAACAGTAACAAATAGGGTGGATGTTGGGCCTGTGCTGTTTTTGGATTTTAGCATCCACTTGTTGGCTAAACTAGAAGGTTAGCCATCATAGAAGCTTGCGTCTGACCATTACGCAATGTTTTGTACAATTAAAATCAAAAACCCTCTCTGGTTCCACTAGTGGAAACATGTTTTAAAGTCCCGAGCTCCTGCAGAATAGTTCTTCTGACAGAAATGTGCATAAATGAAAGGACAGATAATATCTCTGACCATAAGTTAAGACCATACCCAGAAGAATGTACAAGTGTGAAAGGTTCTCACCTGCGGGTCGTGTCCTGTCAGGCTCCTTAAGATGTACCCATGAGCGAGGAGGGGGCTGTTCTGTGGAGACTACAGCAGAAGACGAGCAATGTAACAAATGCATATGCTGAATACAAAACAAGACAGACTCCTTTCCCTTTCTATGGGATTTAGGCTTCTCTTACAGAAACAAAGCTCTGAGGCATTTAAAGAATGAGGGGACAGGATGTGACCTACCGCGTTTGGTGCCTGCAAGATTGTCCAGCAGGTAGTTCAGAAGCCGGCGCGTTCCATCGGGTTCCTGGTAGAGGTTCATGATGTCTTGTGCAAGTGGGTTTCCTGGCAAGTCCAAGCAGAGTTGCGTTTTACTTAAAACATAATTGTGAATGCCGTTCTCAAATATTCATAACCCGAAATAAAATTACTTCATAATTACTTCATCACTTGTACTGGTTTAATCTGTTGGCACGTAGACTCACCTTTTAAACCCAACGTTTGTAACTGAAACAATTTTCCAAGCTCAAAAGGCAGGACTCGCAACTGGTTGTTGTTTAAAAGCAGTTCCCTAAAAAAAAAAAAAAAAAAAAAGTAGGCAAGGCAGAGCAGAGAGCGGATTACAAAATATCCTCGGTGAAAAGCTCATGATTTACAAGCTGGACGAGAGAAGTGATATTAGCACATCCTCATGAACTCCAAAAACAATAACATTTGCATAATAGCTATACCACATGCAAAAAGCTTCAACAGTGGACCTCAACCGTTCAACTGAGCAGACTGGCTTTTCATTTCTTCACAGAAAATGATCTATAGGCACCCGGTGCAGCAATAACCTCAGCAGAATATAGATGGGTATATATTACAACCAGTGACATTAATGGAACTGATCTGTTCAAGTAAAGCCCTGCGGCAGCCACACGAGATCATGGATATTACTGAGCATTGAGGGTGGTCTTTATCATCTCCAAGAAAAGGGAAACACAAGGGCTAAAACATGTGTGCGCCCAAGTTAATCACCTATACCCGAAAGAAAGCCTTTGGCAAAAATCCAAACACAAGACTAGTTTTGTGTTCCTGATCATCATAGTATGTAATAGTCACTAACCTGAGAGATACCATGTTGCCTAGCTCGGCAGGCAAGCTCCTGATCTTATTGGATGAGAGGTCCAAGTACACCAGGTTGTGTAGTTTGGCAATGTCTGGAGGGATGCGCGAGAGGGAGTTGTCACTGATGTGCAAAGCAGTCAGATGGGTTAGAGACCACAACGCTGTGCTCAAGCTCCTCACTTTGCCTAGAGGCAAAACAGACAACGTGGCTAAAGTTTCATGTCTTGATGAGGAATTTCAGGTTACTGTAATAGGTTCAAGAACATTCACCCATTAAAAAAAAAAAAAAAAAAAAAAAAAAAAAAAAAATCATTTTCACATCTCATTTTCCAGTCAAATAGATACTACTACTGACGATCAAGCGTTAGTAAAGAAGTTAGAAATAAAGCAAGTCTAACACAACACAGCCAAAAGTATGTGGACAGCTGAGGAGCACATCCGTGTGTCCCTTTTGCACATCCCATTCCAGATGTAGTCCTCCTTTCGCTGTTAATAATAACCTCTCCTAACACATTCCACTAGATTTTGGAGCATGGCTGTGGGGATTCGTGGGCATTCAGCCACAACCGCATCAGTTACATGACGGGCAAGGAGTTCTGGGGTACAGTCAGGGTGTTCCAGTTCATCCCAAAAGTGTTCAGTGGGCTTGATGTTAGAGCTCTTTGCAAGTCACAGTGGCATGGTCATGCTGGCTCTTAGTTCCGGTGAAGGGAATCAACATACAAAGACATACAACTGTGGGTGACACATGAGTGAGATAGTCATGCGTCCACATAATTTTAGCCAGACAGAGGCAAGTGAAAACATGCTAGAAATAAACAAAGGATTAAAAAAAAAATCATCTGAAGATTACCACTGATCTCCAGTTCAGCCCAGTATGACTTCTTCCCGCTAGCTGCCTCCTCGCTTGACATTATAGTGTACATCCGCCTTGGGTCTGGCGGATCATATTTTTCCTTGGGCATCCCTGTAACACTGAAAGAGGTGAAAGTTATTTCCATTGCTCGATTACAGGACATCGGAGCATGCAGCCAGTAATAACAGGATGTAATCTATCACACAACCAATCTTGGGATGTATACATAACACACATAAGGCTCTTACACAAGAGTCCTAGAAACAAATTGGATACACACAATCTAAGCTTTGGTAGGGAATTAAAGCGTGTGTTCGCCTTCCTAGAAAAAGATACAGAGAGGTCTAAGAGTGGCTCAGAGACGATGGAGGCACATGGGAGCCTGATGGGTATCAGAATACAGAGACACACGGTAGCACTTTAGAAGATCAATAGCCAGGGCTCACTTTCCATTATTCATAAATGTTCATACAGCTACCGCTGCTCTTCATCTGATCTAAATTTCCAAAGAGGATCCCAGACAAAACTAGGTTAACAAATTCAGTGGGAATGACTAGCTTGTGCTGTGTGTGTGTGTGATGCTTTTAACGAGGTTCATGGCATAAATCTGCAAGTGACCAAAAGAGAACAATCAGTCAGCAATCCTGCTATGAATCAGTATTGTTTGGTGGTTTCTGATTGCTGTAGCGATGGAAGCGATCTAGACAGTTGCCAAGAGAAGCTAGAAAACACCAAGACCTCGTGTTCGGCAACTACATATCATCAACCTGTTAGCTAACTAGTTAACCGAGTGCTCCTATAAGCTCATACAAGTTCATAAATATCCAGATGAAGTGTTTTCTAACAGAAATCTGACAGTTGCCCGGACATGGAGTGAACTTTTAAATATTATGTTAAGATTAGTTTTCCCTGTAACAAGACTAGCCATGTCGAGCATGTAGCAGGTCGCTAGCTAATCAGTTAATCGGTTAAAACTGAAGCAATTAATGACAAACGCTTGATTAGTTACGATTCGTCCCTGAACTAACTAACTATGCTTTAATTTAGGCAATAAATGAAAAAAAAAAAGCAGGTTAACACACAAGCTGTTCAGACTTCTTCGTTATTAGGCTAACCAGGTAGATTACTAATTAGTAGCGTAAATCTTCCTACCTAGGCTTGTAAATATATAACCTACTCAACTACAAACGGAAATAATGAGCTCTTTTTATATTTACAAACAATTTAGGATAATATATGGTCAAGTCACGATATCAAATAACGTTTATTTTATAACAGAGACGACTGTAATTATATTCACATGTGAATAAAATAATACAAACTGAAATACACAGAGTAAAGCGGTTATTATTAAACTAGCCATGTTACTGTTAAGATTGAGTTAGTTCGCCAGAGAGAGCTCGCGACTTAGCCTGCTAGCTAACGCGCGACTTTGTATATGCAAACTAAAACAACAACAAAATTGACTAAACGCTATGAATAGAAAAGAATATAGACCCAAAACGATTTAGTCATCCTAAAATGAAGTTAGTGCTGTTTTCGGGGGTGATTAGGTTTACCTGTAAGAGCATACCAGTTCACGAAGCCGACTGCGCGTTTCCTTTGTTTCTGCTCCACTTTGTATCCGCTGTTTCTCACTGAAAGCAAACAAGAATCATGGCGGCCGTGAGAGTTAGGGGCTGAGATAACAACACGCGTCCTCATTGGCTGATTCTGAGAGGCGCGCTGTGATTGGCTGGTTAACTCACACCACGCCTCCACTGTGTTTACGCCAAAGACGAAGCAGGAAAATTTGGGTCAATTTGCGGATGTTGACAAATGAGTTGATACACAATGCTACGAAAATATGTTTTATTACAGTCAAATTAGTGTAAAACAGAAAGGAAAAATCTGCGATATGTACGTAAAGCAAAACACTACATGTCAATAGGGTTATTTATTGAACGATGCGTCATGTAAATATCTTTATTCAGCAAATTATTTATTTTATTATTTATACCCTCATATTTTATACGGTTTTTTTTTTATTTTTATTTACTGTACTGTCTTTATTATTACTTTATTGGAACATGTAAAATACGAATTTCATCGTTAAAGGAAATTTGTGCCATGAAAATTGTCATTACATTTATTGATTCTTATCTTGACAGCTGATTGCTGCTATTCCTAGTAGTTGTTTGAACTAAAATATTTGTTTTAATGTAAAGACACTTTCAAGAGAAATATTCACTCACTCACTTCCAGTATCTGCATTGTCCTGGTTCAGGGTGGAGGAGGATACACAGCCTATCCTGGGAACACTGGGCATGAGTTGGGAATACACACTGGATGGGATGCCAGTCCATGACAGGGAACCCCCACACGCCTAGGTACAAATTGTCTCAGTGCACCTGCTGGCGTGTTTTTGGGAGGTGGGGAAAAAAAAGAGGAAACCCATATGAGCAACATGTGAAACCTAGGAGAATGTTTTTTGTAGTTTTTCAGAAAAAAAACATTTTAAAAACATAGTATGGTTTAATAAATTTTCACACTAATTAATGTGGTTTATCATGTTTCTCACAATCATACATAAATTGACACGTATATCAGGAATTCAGCTTTTTAGGGATATATCGTCACGTGATTGAATGAAGTGGGCGGGGCTTAAAGCTTTTCTCTCTCACAAACGTTATCTTTCTCATAATGCGTTGGACATGAATGTGGAAAAAGCAATGAAATACACAGGGTTCTGATATTTTTAATACTACAGTTTAAGGGAAGACGTGTTATAGATGAATTGGTCTAAAAGTCCAAAAAAATAAATAAAAAAATACAAATCTTCCTGTAGAGTCCAATGATCCCTCATGTTTCCTTTCTGGGTTGCTCAAAGCATTTTGTCATTATTTGTGCAACTGTAATTTTTTTTAAATTATTGTATAAAAATATAATTATGAAAACATTCTAAAACAGGTCTCTGACAATATTTTTCATATTAAATGATTTACATAATGAACTTCCTGAGTTCTATTCATGTATACAACTCATTACAGGATGTAAAATATATCAAATATAGCACATTTAATAAAACTTCCACTCTTATTTGAATAATGCGAGCTGTTATAAAATGTGAGACGCAAGCCCTTCCTAAAATATATGCTGTAAATAAATACTCATCGATTTCCTATGGATGATGCAATGCGTTAAATTCACACTAGAGGGCAGTCCATATCTTTTTGAACAGATTTTTTTTCTTGGCTCTAAGCAGCCTGCCCGAGTGACACACATGAATGCTGTAATTGCCATAAACAAAAGCCAAAACTAGTCTTAAGCATGTAATTAACTTGATTTTGTAAGCTGAATGAATGTTTTTAACTTATAAATTATAAATCAGTCACTACCAAGTCAACAAACTACCAAACTCACATACTAAGAGAGTGCTAAGCTAACATGTGGCTAACATATTTACAATCTTCTTTACAAAATGTATTCTCAAAATACAAATATGCCTAAGGTTATATTCATTACGATGCGCTACATGTCGAAAAGTATGTGGACACTCAACCATCACAATCAGATGTAATTGTTGAGCATCCCATTACTGCTGCCATTATTTTTGAGAAGGTTTTATATTATGTTTTGGAATGTAGCTGGGAAGATTTGCCCATTTATCCACAAGAGCATTAGTGAAGTAAGGTGTTGATGTCAGGCAAAAGAATGCAGTCAGTGTTCCAGTTCATCCCAAAGGTGTTCAGTGGGGTTGAGGTCAGGGTTCTGAGTTCTTCCACTCCAGTCTTGGCACACCATGTCTTCATGGAACTCTCTTCATGGGCATCGCCATGCTGGAATAGGTTTGGGCCTCTTAGTTCCAGTGAAACTACAGAATACAAAGACATCCTACAATTGTTTGCTTCAAATTTTGTGGAAGCAGTTACAGCTGCAGTATTTTATAGTTTATTCTGATTCATTTAGGATTTTTGATGTAACTGACGTATTTTTGCTCATCACTTGCCTTATCATGTCTGTGGAAAAATAGGAAGTCTAGGTAACTGAGTAAAACTGGCAGGTGTGTAAGTAACAGCTGGTGTGAGATGTGGCATAATGACAAAAGGCGAAGCTTCTTTTGACAGTGGACTGTAGCAGCTACAACCTGACCTTTAATTAGCAAAAAAAAAAAAAAAGCCCCAAACAGAAATATGTTTTTAGTGTTGCAAAATGTCACTGGAGAGCTGAAGTTTTAATAATGTGCAACTATTATTGATGTTTATTTTGTTGATTAAACTGAAAAAGATTCCCTGAGCTGAAAACTAGAACATTAGCCTCATAAATATACAATATTGATGGATTTGATTAAACCCATCTCCGTGCTGTTATGCATTCACTTCTGTGGTCTGACATGATTCATTTATGCATTCGCTGCCTTAACTTCAGGGTATGTAATATGTAAAGTTAAATCTGTCATTTAAAGAAAAAAAAAAATCTTCATCTTGTCCAACTGTCAGATCCGCTTGCGTGCGGCTCTGAAGTGCCACCCTATCTTATGACATATTCATTATAAATAAATGTAGAATATACAGTACACTGCCTTTTCAAAATAAGCACTAGCTCAAACAACATACTAGGGAAAAAATACTTTCTTGGGAAAATGTTTGACATTTCATACAGTTACACCAACTTAGAAATATCTTTCATATACATATAAAGTTCCCTTTACTGTGTCCCTTATAAAGTTTAAAAACTCCATGAGGTGTATTTAACACTGTAACTAAATCACATTACTGATTTGACGTGACATTTAAAGAGTCACTTTGCTTTTTTGCTGAACTGCTCTGATGATGTGGAGTATTAATAGAAATAAATGTTTCAGACATCACCTACATCAGCTAAAAGGGCAGAAATTCAACCAGGGAAAACGCTTTTCTTGTTGTTTAGAAATCCTCACCCTTTTCACTTTTCACATTATATAATAGCCGACATTTATTATAATCCCGCAGAAGTGCATCTGCTTCATTTCTGCTTAGTCTGAACATCATCATATGGCTGTGAAACTCAAGAGCCTGCGATCTTGCTCATTGGAGAGCATGGTGCTTCCGCTCATGCTACAGATGCATGCTATTGAGCCCTCAAAGGAAGTGCTTTGATTTGTACTTAAATAGTTCAGCAAGAGGGACACTTATCAGAGTCGGGCCTAGTGAATGGCGGTAAAGATCATTCAGTCCTCAATATATGATCGAAATCTTGGGATATTTTCTAACTCTTTAACTATGTAATTATCTCTGTAGGGTGGGAAAAAATTTGGCGAGAACATTCTGTCACTCAGTTCCTCAAAGGTTGATGATTGACAGCCAATGGACGAGGAGGAAAGCGGAGCAGAAAATGAAGTAAACTTTCACTGCGTGCATGCCTGCCTATCCTGATGATTAAGTAATTAATAATAAAGTTTGGTTGACTAATGCTCGGCTAATGACAATACCACTCAGCTGTGACATTTCTTCTGCCATTTATGATTCATATCCGTATGATCTTTGCATTTGCCTTTGCTGATGGATGATGGGGAGTGAGTAGTGATGAATGAAATGCGAACATTATTATTTGTGGTTTCATTTGAATAGTATTTGGAGAAAAAAAAAAACAAGTGAATTTTTGGAACACATTTTCTGTATATAAATATATATATATATATAATAATTTAATCAAAATTCATTTCTTCAACCCTTTCTCATGTCCAAGCTGGTGTCTGGTTAGACTTTCACATTTCACAGGTATTATTCAGGGCTTCTCAGAGGATACATTGTCTGCATAGTTTTTTTTTGCACTGACAAAATAATATGACTGACCTTTTTGGTCTAAATGTCACTGCAATCAATATGCACCTTATGTGACTATAGCAGGAGTTATAATGGTTCCAGTGTGATGTTGGTGATTTAGTTGGCTTCTTGGGTAAACATGAGATGAAGCGCCTCTTCACCTGCAATTTTATTTATAAACATGATTAAATGTGAAATGCTAATGAGTTCTTCGGCTTGTCCATGCGTGAAGCCCTACAAGCCCTTTTTTTTAGCCTTGTATCTCTGAACCATTACTCTATTAACACTTGAGCACCACTGTTCTCTTTTCCTTACACGATTCTAGACTATTCTTCTGTTTATGTTCATGTCGGCCTCTTTATACTCCAACCTGAAGGATCCACTGGAGAATTCTGAATGGGTTTCTTTTGGAAGGTGGATGCAAAGGAATGCCATTTCACTGGGATGGGAAGATAATAGGATCCCTCTTGTAAAACTGTCCTGACTAGTTTATATCTTCACATTAAAGGTCCACTATGTAAGATTCAACCATCTGAAACTCACCCCTTCCAGGCGAGTATCAGAACGTACGGTGGCTGTCAGGTGCCGTCAGCATACTTCCAAATACTCACATATTAAACATGATCGTCCATTTTTCGAAATTTTTGCTCTCAAGCTTACTATAAAGCACCAGCATTTCCTCTTCTTTCTTCTTCCTTTCTTTTTCTTTCCTCATCTTCTTTCCAGTGCCGCATTCTCGACTCATGCTACCACTTGTAAAAATGTCAAACATAGTAGGAGCGCTCTAGAGGTTTATCCGTTCTGGGCTACTGTCGTGGCGCAACATGGCGGCTTTGCGGAAGTGGACCTGCTCGCTATGTAGATATAAAGGGCTCGTTCGAAGCTTACGAAAACACAACGATTTGTAGTTACAATTAATAATACAGGAATGACTACATACTTATGATTATTCGATCCCATTCCTGCTAACAGATCCCCTTAAATCGGACATAGGGGACCTATAAGATATCTATAATCAATGGTTTAATCCCATAAATGAGATTTATACACAAGTTATGCTGAAAGAATATGTTTCCAGGATAGGTTCCGGATCCACAGCAACCCAGACCAGGATAAAGCAGTTACTCAACATGAATGAATATGATTGAATGAATTAATGATCAAAGAAAATATAGAAATTAGTAGCTGGTAAAATCTTCACTTTGTTTAAAAATTAGCCAACTGACGGCTCCATGTTGTTTTTTTCCGCGCAGCCAGATTGTTGCCATTCACTAGGGTAAGATTCAACCTACTATCATTATTTTTATAGTTGAATCAATTGCTGTTTTCTCCAACGTCACAACTGCTACAAAAGTATATCATGCCTCAAGTGAGCAGAAGCACAGTACGCCGAACAAAGAAGCCGCTTGTAGATGTAAGTGGAAAACAGAGAGAATATCTGCTTTTCCCTCATGGGCTACAATGTTCAGGAATTTCTCATTTGGCCACAAGAAGCCATGCTTTTGGCATTTAGAACAATGTTAAGATTGTCCCAACTCTCTTCATACTCTCTCTCTCTCTCTGTCGCTCTCTCGTTGTGCTTCCCTGTCCAATTTACACATTTCCTCCCCCACATTATCACCTTCACATGCAGTTCTCTGGCACGGAGAGCCAATTCGTAATTGCATTTACCTCTTTGCATAACAAAATGACCGAATAAGTGTGCAGGATTTTTTTTGGGAAGTATACGTGTTAGGCAGCAATCGATGCCAAAATGATTTATTTCATGTAGTGCAATTAGATTCACATAATAGAACAAATCTATGTGTGTTTGGCTTGTAATATAAACAACATGGCATTTAGTTTCGTGAATCAATAACTGGAACATACACGTGAACAAGACTACAAATCCGTGATCATTCTGCTCTTACTAATATAGTTGAAGGCAGAAAGATGTAAATGGTGGTTTCGGATTCTGTATCAGGGTCAAAACTGGAAGAAAAAGAAATTCGGGTGTAACGATACAGCATGTTGTATCAAATTGTTTAAAACGAGGATCTTTATTCAATCTGTGTATTGAACAATACGGGCAACAGACTGCATCATAAAGTTAGCTATTTGATATAAACTACCGCTCATATTAGGTTAACCATAATAAACATTTAACTTAAATTCGGAAAAGGAGAAAAAAACATGCTTCTCCGATAAACACAGTGTATTTCACTAGAATACTATTATATTAGCTCGAAAAACAGCTTTGCATAACACGACAAAGCAACTGGAAGATTCTACACCTTTGTAAAGGTCTATTGTATTGCAACATGTATTGACTCGGACAGCACAAGTAGCTATAATATTAAAGGTCCGCTATGTAGGATTTTGACAGTATCTTTTAGCAGAAATTAAGTATATATTAGATAATATACTCATGGAATTCATAAGTGTGCTTTCATTAGTGTATAATTACCTGTAACTACAATTTTTTTTTTTTTTTTTACTTAAAAACTTTTTTTGTTTTTGTAAACTTATAATGAGCCCTTTAAAGCTACATAGCGAGCGGGTCCACCTCTATGGAGCCGTCATGTTGCGCCGCTACAGTAGCCCAGAATGGACAAGAGAACTGTCCCTCTAGGGGGCGCCTTCCTGAGATTCGTGTTTTTACAAGTGGCAGAGGGAATCTGGAATGAAGCACAAAGAAGAAGAAATGAAGACAAGGAAAAAGATAGAAGAGGTGTCAGTGTTTGCTGGTGCTGGCTAACAAGTTTGAGCAGCCAAATTTAGAAAAATGGAGGATCGTACTTATTATTTAACATGGAAAAAGCAAGGGAGTGTGAATGTTAGGACTTGGAAGATTGACGGCTGCCGTACGTTCAAATGCACACTTGGAAAGGGAGGAGTAAGCGATCCTTAGATCGTTGAATCCTATAGTGGACCTAAAGGGAAAAACACACCCCTTTGAGACACACCAGTGAAAGCTTAGCCGTGTTTAATTTTGTCATGTTATACACCGCAACATGATTCTGGCTCAGGCTGTCATTATGTTTATTAACAGTTCTTGTTAATTGTTCGTAAAAAATAGACATATTCAAGCAAATATTCACACAATGCCTATTTGTCCTGTATCAAATGAATCAAATTGGTACAGGACCATTAATCAAATTTAAATTTTGTGTATCGTTACACCCCTGGAAAAAGTGTGTGTTTTGATATTTGATGATGATGATGAGGAGGAGGAGGAGGAGGAGGAGGAGGAGGAGTCGAGCTCCAGGCTATTATCTTCTAATTCAAATCTCTTCCTCTATCTTACTCCTGATTAATCAGGTCACTGACGTTCTCGGTGGACAGCACAGCATTAATCCCTTCAAAAGAAATGAAAATACTAGTATGCATCACCTTTATTTAGATTTTGCAGCATATGAACTCCCACACACATACTGAAATAGTCTGAAAGACTCATACACAAACCTAGAGAAAAACATTCCTTTCAATAGAAAGGACTTCCACGGAAATGTACAGATACACAGAGTTAAAAAGAAAAACAAACAAATAAATGAATGAATAAATAAGTAAGTAAATAAATAAATAAGATGTGATTCAAGTGGACCTGCCATACATGTTTCAATAATTTTATATTATTCCCTGACATGCTTTTGTAAAGTTTGTGAGGATTTTTTTTATTTAAAAAAAAATGCCTTGGTTCTTTTTTCTCATGCCGTTTTAGTTCAGTATAAACCCCCCTTAGGACATTCCCGCCTGCTTAGTGGTGAAAGGTTGGCAAAAGTGAATAGGTCACATTTGAATATATTTACAAATCACAGGAACGAGTCAGTTTTGGCCTGCCAGTGGACAGTATACACACACACACACACACACACACACACACACACACACAACAAAAACACAGGGCCATCATATACCAACATTTCTTGGAAAGGCTTTAAATAATTTCTCATGCATATTTGAGGAAATTTAGTAGTCTCAAAGCACAAAATTAGGATTTAAAGTTCATGGACACCATGCACATGTTTCACTACACATTTAAATAGAGACACACCCACAATTAACCATATATGGTATACAGGTATGACCTCACATTTCCCCGCACGTAGAGGGCAAGTCAAACCTATACGGTACTGGTCTTTTGATAAAATCTCTTTTGTCCATTGGAATGGCATCTATTAAGGAATTTCTTCATGTTTCCTCGCTCGTAGGGGAATCCTATTGCCACTGCATCACATTCTTCTCTAGAAGGGCAGCCTAGCGGGCACTTCGTCATGTTTTCTTGCATGTAGGGAAACCTATAGGGTATTTAGTCTCTTTTCTCCACTGGAATGGCATCTGTTAAGTCATTTCATCATGTTTCCTCACTCTTTGGGGAATCCTATGGGCATTGCATCATGTATTGTAATGTAGAAAGACACCCCGGAGGCGGCAGTTTGCCACGTCTTCACACATGCAGCAGCAGCATCCTAGAGGGCACTTCATCACGTATTCCTCACTGTAAATACTTTATCACGTTTTATCTACTGTAGAGGCACCCTACAGGGCACTTTTGCTTTTGCACTTTCTTTTGACTCTGGGGGCAAATCATATTTTTACTGTGTATGTCCTTTTTAAAATATTCAATGAGCAATTTCACCTTTTCAGTGGTGTTTATGGGATTTGAACATAACTGTTTCTAATTACTTTCATGATGAAACCATTTCACCCATGATGATCCTAAATAACACACACCTTAAAATACACTGCATAGACAAAAGCTCCTTCTGATGAATCTTACATTTTGTTTTGAAAAGATTTGTCCATCATTCCAGCTGATACGTGAAGACCCAGATGTTTAAGAACACTGAATACAGTATTAGAAAGTACATTTTTGTGGTGTAATAATGTAGAATCACAGATCTCAGTTAATACTGACATCAGCTTACTATTTCAAAATGGTCTTTTGGACTCATAGACAAGCCCAGAACTATGTGTTAATGCAAAAAAATGACAGGATATAGAGTCGAACACTGGGCCTTATTAGGAAAGTAGTGCAGTAATCATTTCATAAGCCAAAAAGGACTAAAAGTCCTGCCAGAATTGAAGAAATTATGATAAATGCCAATCAGTTGTAAACTACTAAGCACCTTTATAGCATTTACTACATTCAGTCAAATCTCACAGAGAGCTGAAAACGACAACTAAACATTGAACGACTGAGAGAACTAAATCTTGACGTAATGGGCATTAAACACACAAAATTGCTTATGCCTTTTATAGGGCGCCAGTTCATTTGTTCTATTGAATCACTGCTCATATTTGTCTTCATTTCGGGACGTTGCTGTCTTTCAAGTCATTGACATCAAAACAAACATGAAATTTGTGTATGTAATTGAAATAAACGAGCAGTTTAAACTATCTTATCTTAGATCTTATATAAGATCTTATCGGATGCAAACATTATTCTGAACTAAATCCTGCGAATTCATTCATATCCAGTTTGATAAATGAGTGCACACTGTGTAAACTGTATGTAAACACCCCGTCTTCCTTGTTCTTTCTCTCACACTAGCCCACTTTTTCCTCTTTCCAGCTGTCTCACACAAGCTTCAGATAACCTGTCATCGAGTGGGATTAGCTTTCAGAGTAAACAGCTTCAAGTGACTTCTTTAGGACCGTCAGCGAGCACAACAATCTCCGCCAGCTCTTCAGCGAACTGCTATGAAATCACTGGCTCCTGCAGCAGGCACTTAAAAACACTCCAAAACACAATTACATAAGCTTGCATCTATAGCGTTCATTAGAACTCATAATGAATATTACTTTTGAAGCCTGCTCATGTAATAACCTTTTTTTCTTTGTATAATTCAAACTGATTTACATTCATATTGATATTTATTTGTTTACCGGATGGTTTTATTAAGAGTGATTTACAATAAATGGAGAGGGAATAGCAATTTTAAGGAGATCTTCCACAGCTCATGGCTTTGAATGATCCGGAATACGATGCACTGCTTATTCTCACTGATGTAAAGACTCAATTGTAATTCAAATGGACCTATCTTTTCCATTATTTAATGCAGAAAGGGAGAAAGCTCTAAAAGTACCGATTTTCAAATGGATATTCTGATGCTGGTGAACAAGTAATGCAGCAGAAATAGGTTTTTTAAGGTCTGGGAAAAACTCTTTCTAACCATTATATGTCTAGATTAATTGTCCATAAAAATGTTGCTTTGCCTTGTTCCAGTCTTCAGCTGTCAGTTTGCGTGAGTCTGTGCCCACTGTAGCGTCAGGTTACTCTTCTTTACTGATTGGAGTGATGTGGTCTTCTGTTGTTGTAGCCCATCCACCTCATGGTTTGGTGCGTTGTACATTCTGAGATGTTTTTCTGCTCACCACGGTTGTAAAGAACGGGCACGTGAGTTACTCTAGCCTTCCTGTTACTTCAAACAAGTCTGGACATTCTCTTCTGACGTCTCTAGGAGCAAGACGGCCACACACTGAGTGTTTTTTGTTTTTCATACCATTATTATTAAATTTGATTATTTCAGATTGCTATTTTCCCTTTTTCTTCTTCTTCAATATTGTCTTCCATAATAATAACAATAATTGCCATAATTGTCAGTTATAAAGTTCAATTCAATTCAATTCAATTTTATTTGTATAGCGCTTTTAACAACAGACATTGTCTCAAAGCAGCTTCACAAAAGTATATAAATTCTGAACATAAACTTATGACTCTATACATTTATCTATATATACCCCTAATGAGCAAGCCTAAAGTGGGCCTCATGCACTAGCATTCTGGTTATACCCTAAACAGAAACTACAAATAGTAGTCTATGTCTAAATAGTACATAACCCATGGTCATTTAAAGTAACGGTAAAAATATACCAAAAATATCACAATACTTGCAGACATTTTTATGATATATAAAATGTATCATGATATATAGGTTAGGTAACGAACTGCCAACAAAACACTACCATTGCATTAAATAATGTCTACAATGTCTCCAACAATAATGTAAATCACCGAGAAGGATAATAATAAATAATAATAATAATGGCTCAGTATAGATTAGTATCAGTATAGACAGCTCTAATTTAAAGATCTGGTAAAGTGGATACGAATTCAGCCAGACATATTTCCATGCATGAAGTACACTATCATAAAATAAAGGCATGTATAGCCAAAAGTTTGTGTACACCTAAGCATCACACCTACATGAGTTTGTTGAACATCCCAATCCATATTCAGTCTCCTTTTGCTGTTATAATAACCTCCACACTTCAGAGAAGTCTTTCCACTAGACTTTCAGGTGCGGCTGTGAGGATTTGTGCCGCATGAACATTAATGAGGTCAGGCAGTGATGCCAGATGAGGAGGTCTGGGGTGCAGTGGATGTTCCAGTTCATTCGATTCACTTCATTTGTATAGAGCTTTTAATAATCGACATTGCAACAAAACAGCTTTACAGAAATATATAAAGTCTGGTTATAAACATGAAAAATTATGAATCTATAAATGTATGCATAAATATACACTGATCAGATATAACGCCAGTGACAGGTGAAGTAAATAACAGTGATTATCTCATTACATTGGCACCTGAAAATAGGTGGGATATATTAGGCCGCAAGTGAACAGTCAGTTTCTTGAAAGCAGGAAAAAATGGCGTAAGGATCTGAGTGACTTTTACAAGGGCCAAATTGTAATGGCTAAATGACTGGGTCAGAGCATCTCCAAAACGGCAGGTCATGTGGAGTGTTCCCGGTATGCAGTGGTTAGTACCTAATAAAAGTGGTCCAAGGAAGAACAACCAGTGCACTGGGGACAGGGTCATGGACACCCAAAGCTCATCAATGCACATGGAGAGCAAAGGCTAGCCTGTCTGGTCCAATCACATGGAAAAGGGCTACTGTAGAACATATTGCAAAAAAAAAGTTAATGATAGAATGGTGTCAGAACACACAGTGCATCACAGCTTGCTGTGTATCAGGCTCCATAGCTGCAGACCGGTCAGAGTGCCCATGCTGATCCCTATCCACTGCCGAAAACGCCTACAATGAGCACATGAGCATCAGAACTAGACCATGGAGCAATGGAAGAAGGGGACCTGGTCAGAGGACTCACATTTTTGTTTACATCACGTGGATGGCCAGGTGCGTATGAGTCATTTGGGAACAGATGACACTAGGTAGCAATATGGGAAGAAGGCAAGCTGGTGAAGGCAGTGTGGTGCTCTGGGCAATGTTCTGCTGGGAAACTTGGGTCCTGGCATTCATGTGGATGTTCCTGTGAAATGCATCACCCACCTAAACATTGTTGCAGACTAAGTACACCCCTTCATGGCAATGGTATTCCCTTATGGCAGTGTTCTCCTTCAGCAGGATAATGCACCCTGCCACACTGCAAAAATTGTTCAGGAATGGTTTGAGGAACATGACAAAGAGTTCAAGGTGTTGACTTGGCCTCCACATTCCCCAGATCTCAATTTGTGGGATGTGCTGGACAAACAAATCCAGTCCATGGAGGTCCACCTCACATTTTACAAGACTTAAAGGATCTGCTGCTAACATCTTGGTGCCTGATACCACAGCACACTTTGAGAGGTCTTGTGGAGTCCATGCCTCGACCAGTTAGAGCTGTTTTCGTGGCACAAGGGGGACATACACAATATTAGGCAGGTGGCTTTAATGTTATGGCTCATCTGTGTATATATCCCAAGGAAAAACAAGGCACGGAAGAACTCCCTGTGACGACATGAGGAAGAAACCTCGAGAGGATCCAGACTCAAAAGGTGTCTAGTGTTCAGTGGGGTTGAGGTCAGGGCTCTGTGAAGCCCACTAGCGTTCTTCTATTAGAACCTTGGCAAGCTATGCGTTCATGCTCACCTTGTGCATTCGGCATTGTCATACCGAAACATGTTTGTCCTTTCAGTGTTTACTGGTGTGGCTGCGGGTTTTCATTCCAGCTAGATAGGATGTACACTTGATAGTTAATTGGAGACTAAGACGAATTGGTTAAGCAAGTGAGGCTTCTGCTTGGCATGAATGAAAAACAGCAGCTGCACTGTCCTTTGTGGAGATCGTAGACCCCTGTTCTAGAAAACCGTGTGCTAACCCTAACCCTGCAGCAACAGTTTGGGAAAGGCCCACATATGGGTGTGATGGGCAAGTGTTCATATACTTCATATAGTGTATCTTATCTGGGTATGTCTTAGATACATTTTATCAGGAAGGAATATTAGGCATTTTAGAGTGAAGCTTTAAAAGATGCAGCAGTGGCTATTAAGGATCAATAATGGAATGTAATCTATTAGTAAAAGGTTCTCATTTTCAAGTGAAAGATTCATACAAAAGATACGAAAGGTGTACTTTCATTTGTGCCACCCAAGAGACAGGAAAAAACTATAGTTTGCTAGCTTTATGTCTGAGTGTGTATGTCACGTTGCCCACACACTGGGCTGAGCTGTTAGGGCGTCGAATAATCTACATGAAAAATGATCTGGATGATTGAAACCCGTCACAGACATTTCAATGCCGCACTCCCCGGAAGCATTTCCTCAGATTACTCATATTAACTCTGGAATTGGCACTGCGTAAAGCGTTTGGGACGTAGCCTCAGCTTTCTATAGGGACCTGATAGCAGGTAATGGGACTGTAATGAGACGCGGCCGCTTTACGCGCGAGGAAATTCGAGGTTTTGAATGGCAAAGTAGCTGGAAGGCCGGAGTGATTTGAAAGGAGTTGTTTCTGAAATGTCTTAGGAAACGTTTCATTACTTCGTAATGTTATCGTGCGTTGTCGGGGAGCGCAGCGCCGAGTGGGAATTCATAAGCGCTGGTCTCCAAATGCTCAGCTTATGACATGGTGATATGATGTATTAACGTGTAATAGCGTTTATCATAGCAAATGGGATAATATGTGGTGAAGAACATGTGCGCGTGCATTCGTGCAATAGCATGTGATTGCGATTGGTGTCGATTATTCGAGGTTGTCTTTACAAAAAGCGTTAAAAGTGTGAAATCAAGTCCCGCACCATCTATTCGCTTCCGCCCATTCTCTCTCTCTCTCTCTCTCTCTCTCTCTCTCTCTGCACATGCAAGCGCATAACCTGAAGTGACATACCAGCTCCAACACTCCCACATTCGTTAAGCGAAACGCAAGGCATAAGCTACAACCACGAAAAGACGCATCATTCCCGACAGCTGCTGACTTCCCCCCTTCCAAAGAGGTGGAAAAATATCTTGTGTATCCAGGATTATTAGCTACTTTTCCTGGGTCAGAATGCCTGGGTATGGGTGGACACAACGCGCAAGAGACGGCGCAGACGAGAGCCACAATTCCCTCTTTCACAATTGGTTGCAAACTGCGGAACATCGACGCGGTGTTTAGTTGGAATAAAAGTGAATGGAGCGTGCAGGCTTGGATGGAAGCAATGGGTGACTTCGAGCACATGTGTGAAGAATGGATATAGCGGAGGTGAGTCTCCCGGCGCTCAACTCCTCCGCGAACGGCACGAGCGCGCCTAAACTTCCGCCACACTCGCGCTGCGCGGCCGCGTTCATCATCCTCGTGGTCACCGTGATCATTCTGGTCACCATCGTGGGGAACGTGCTTGTGGTGGTGGCCGTGTTCACGAGCCGCGCTCTGCGCGCTCCTCAGAACCTCTTCCTGGTGTCACTGGCGTCGGCGGACATCCTGGTGGCCACGCTGGTCATCCCGTTCTCGCTGGCCAACGAGGTGATGGGCTACTGGTACTTCGGCAGCACGTGGTGCGCGCTGTACCTGGCGCTCGACGTGCTCTTTTGCACCTCGTCCATTGTGCACCTGTGCGCCATCAGCCTGGACCGCTACTGGTCGGTCACGAGCGCCGTGAGCTACAACCTGAAGCGCACGCCGCGGCGCGTCAAGGCTATGATCGCAGCCGTGTGGCTCATCTCAGCTGTGATCTCCTTCCCACCGCTTGTCATGACCAAGCATGATGAGCTCGAGTGCCTGCTTAACAACGACACGTGGTACATCTTGGCATCGTGCGCCGTGTCCTTCTTCGCACCGGGCGTCATCATGGTGTCCGTGTACTGCAAGATCTACAGAGTGGCCAAACAAAGGGCCGCCACCGTGTTTGTGGCCAAAGCCAGCATGGCGCGCCAGCCCTCACTCTCCGAGACGGGATTTGTGCGCAAAGGAAGGTCCGAAGCGACGAGTCCGAGTGTCTGCGGCTCTAAAGAGCAAAACCAAGGCGAGCTGGACGCCATCGATCTGGAAGAGTCCTGCGTCTCCAACGCGCGCTCGGCCAAAGGTGGCAAAGTGGAAGTCGCGTGCGTGTGCGCACGTTCCAAGCTGGACGGACGTGCGTCGGAAGTGTGCGACGACGAGCCGGAGAATAGTATCCGGCAGAGCTCTCTGTCCAAAGCCAAACTGGCTCAGATGCGCGAGAAACGCTTCACTTTCGTGTTGGCTGTGGTTATGGGCGTCTTTGTGCTCTGCTGGTTCCCGTTTTTCTTCACGTACAGCCTTCATGCCGTGTGCAGGGAGAGCTGCACCATCCCTGACACGCTGTTCAACCTTTTTTTCTGGATCGGCTACTGCAACAGCTCAGTGAACCCCATCATTTACACCATTTTTAACCGGGACTTTCGGAGGGCGTTTAAAAAGATCATGTGCCACAATGCAGAGAGAGCCTGAATGTAGATGATTTTCTTGATACGTGGGGCAACTGATGCACACTTTTACCAGCCGCCCCAGCACAGAGTGAATGGAAGTTTGTGTGTGGTAATGTGTAAATACTGTAACGAACTCTATTTGCCTTTTACAGATATTCTCTCTTTATGTGTCTAGGTAGGGATGCTGAGATTTCCACCTTATGAAGTACTGAATAATGATGCATGGGAAAGTCTCCAGTGTTGGTTTAAAATCCATGGTGGTTTATGTAAGAGTAACTGGACACAGATGATTTGCATTTTGCTGTGAATGCAGCTGTAGGAGGGTTTGACAGTTCCAGTGAAACATCAAGAGAGAATGACTTTCTGGTCAAACAAATTATTCACGCTATCATGATTAAATGAAATGATTCATGCTGTTTGTTTGAATGGATATCGGTCCAAACAAATCTACTTGAAATATAGCATATGTCCGCTTTGTATTTCATACTGTAGTTCATTTTGAACACATCAGTCTCGTTAAAGCAAAAAAAAAAAACAAACAAACAAAAAAAAAACATGATTATGGAAATAATGAATGGAGGTGCGTTGGATTTATGGTGGATGAAGGATATGTTTTCATCTTACCGGGTATCTACAGAGCTCTAAATGAAAAGACAACTAGGCTCACAAGTGGCACCAATTTAAATGCCAGCTACTATTTTGAGTAAACAATACTGACTCTATACCTCCAATATTTTTCACCTAATAAGCTGGATAGAATTCAGTTTGGAAAATGTCTGTCTAAAATGTTGTATTTGGGGGGTTTAGTGGATGTATATGACGCTTGTGGTACAATTTATGTAAATAAAATGGCTGGATGCAAATCCTCCTTGTTTAATAGACACAAAAACCGCAACCCAATTTAAGCCAAAATGAAAAGAAGGCAGAACTTTCAAGTCATTTCACTGAGCTGCTTATCTTCGCTAGTGCTAATTAAAGGTTTCCACACAGTTCCTAATTATTTTCCGTGTGTCTTAGACATCTTTGCTTACATAAGAATGAAATAGCCAGGCTTTACGTTAGAAATAAAGGAAATCAAGAAGGCTTTATTTTTAACATCCTTTCTGTGACGACCACAATTAGCGGTTTTACTGCTGCAAGTCTACCTCAGTGGTTTTCTGACGAAGATTGATTTGGTGGAACACCATCCAGTGTTTTTAATCTCCTTGGTCCTGAAGTAAAAATGACACACCATCTTATGTTATTAGCATAGCTGCTAAGGCTTTGTGAAAAGAGTGTGACGCTAATGACGTTCGATATCAAATGCATAGTATTTGATCGTTACGCACGTTGCTGCATTTGTTTTCATGCCATCTGTGATGTGCAGCAGGCCTGGGTGAAAGTTTGCGCTGCTCTGTTAACAGCGTCAGTTTTGCAGCTTTAATATATTTGTAAATATTTGGTGCCATTCCGCAAAGAGTGGCGCAACAGAAAAGCGTTCGCGCTATTGTCAGGGAATTGCGTGTCCAAATCCCGAAGATGCCACAACCAGCCGGGAGCCATGGGAGCAAACATTTTCCAGGGATGGTGTACTCGCTCCCCTGTCGATCGCAACAGCACCAGTCAATCGCGAGCGTCTTTGAGCTCATGTATGCGGAAAAGGGCGGACAGCGCTTTCCTCCGAGTGTGTTACGCTGCCCTATGATGCAGCATGAGCAGCTGTTTGAAAAGATGTGGTTGGAAGATGTATGACAGGAAACTTTGGGAGGAAAAAGTGAAAGTCTCTATTAAGCCTATATTAGGTCGACAGCTATGATATGAATGTAGCATCATATGTGACATGACAAACGTCAATTCTACCTTGGCTCATAAAATAACATGGAACGCACGTCTTTGTAGATGCCCCATATTCTCTGAGCACCCTTCCCACATTTCGGTCTTTTTTTTTGGTTTTCTTTTGAACTCCGGCTCATAAAAGCTTCTTTTCATGAGTCTTACCAAGTATAAGCATTAAAGATGTATCACAAGGTCTGTCAAAAACCGGATAAATCGGGTACACACAAACTCACATACTCCCACAAACCCACATACACACATACGCAAACCAAATCTTTTAGTATAGGCAAAGGAATTAAGTCTATTTAATTTGTACTGTCATTTTCGAAAGGGGAAGAGAATGAAATTCATTTACGCATGACAAATGAAAGGAATCCGGTGGCTCCCTGGCGGACATTCTGCTGGCATGGTTCGAGTCTTCACGTCTCCTTACATGGAAGGGTCACTGCAAATTACTCTGACTGATCACCTTTATCCTGTGATGAAACATTTCTATAATCCTGATTGGAGTGGTCTCTTCCAGGAAGGCTCTGCACCGTCCACAGGGCACAAGCGCACACTGAATGTTTGGATGAAGATAAAAATGATCGTATGCTAAAATCATACTTGTGACCTGTTTGTATTTCATTTTATTCTTGTAATTTTTAAACTGGGGAATAAATTCATGTCTGTCTGAGCATTTAGTTTGTATTTGGTTAATGCAAAAAAAACAACACAAAAATACCCCAAAGGAAAAAATACAGCTAATGATCAGTTATTTGAAAGTTCTCTTTCTTTAGCGAACATTATGATTATGAGCACTGGAAGCTGGCAGCATCGCCTCCATTTGGCTCTGACTATCTTTAAAGGTACAGGAACCCTAGGGATTTAGAAAGCAGAGGAACTGTTCCATGGGTAGCGCAAGCTCCAAAATCAAAGTTAAGGAATAAAAAATCCAAAGAAGAATCATTTTGGTTCACGATAAAGAGCTACAGTATGTTGGGCTTTTGATCCATGATTCTTTAGTCATTTTGTCTGAATAATAATTTTCCACAACAAAGATCCTTCGACATAATCAAATCCATCAATCTTTTGGAAACCAGAAATTAGTACTTCCATGGCATCATCATTCTTTTAACACGAAAATACATTTCTTTATAATCTATTTTAATCACACATCCTCTCCACAAAAGCAACATTTTACCAATTGAACTACTGAACTCGTACTTCCTTGCCAGCAAATCTGTGAAACTTAAAAAAAAATACAACATCAGGGTGGCATCGTCACCACCTGCTGTTCAAATCCGCCCCCAAAATGAAGTGTTTCCTCTTTGAATGCCGCACCCCATAGAGAATCCGACGCAAAAGGCTTAATAAATGCTTCAGCACGGCTGCTTGTTTGTAGCTCTGACCCTAAAAAAACACAGGCAGAGAGTAAATTTAGCATTGGAAGCAGTATGAGACGGAGAGAAGAGGCAGCTGGTTCACACGCAGAGAATGAATAAAGTGCTGGGAACAGGCAGAATATATCACATGAGTGTGTATACACCCCGCTTTTCCTGAGAGAGACAGAACGAGGTCAGGCTGGGGAGGATGACCGGGGGACGTGCTACACTAATCGGATGAGGAGAAGCATTGTCTGGTACAGCCACTCAGACAGAGGATGCACTCCATCCTCTCTTTATAATCATTCAGAAACAACGAGCTGGTGTTGAAATGTACGCTTTGAAAAAACTGCTGATGGAAACAAACACTTTCCAGAGCTTTCTGATACTGAACTACTGTGTATTGACCTTGACTTCTGAGTGTTAATGAGCCTTGGGAAATCATTGACAGACGTTGACGTCAGACATTTTCCTGGTATTCGATAATAATGAATTAAGTGTGACTTTTCCAGCAAATGAAATCTGCCTTTTTACAGCATTGCGTCCTTAAACTGCAAAGCCACAAAGAGCTTAAAAAAATCGATTTCTTTTAACAATAGACATTGTTACAGAGCAGCTTTACAGAAATCCAGATGAAGAGATTATAAATCATCACTCTAACACAATTGTATAAGTCAAACCTTATATATAAGCACCATAGTCTTGGTGATTAAAGCAGCAGTTCATAGGTCCAAATTTACAGTATCCAGGTGAGATTATCCACTGAAGCAAGAGTCAAAGTGCTTTTGGGAAGTGCAAATCTTTCAGGTATCCATGTGGAACCATCCACAGGAGCAGAGAGTGAGCCTAAGTGCACAAAGCTCCAAGCAGATGTCGAGGATTCATGGCTCTGGCTTGTCTGGAGGGCCACAGGACACACAGCATTAGAAATAATCAGCCCTTCATTCAATACATGACAAGCAATAATTATTAAAATAGCCTAAAGCACAGGATTTTGAAATTTGCAAGGGGGAAAAAATTAGTCGCTTTAAGCGGTTACAATAGAAATCACTCAAATATTGTACATCTTGGCAACAAAGAGAAAGAGAATTACAATTACCCAGCGGGCTGCAGATTAAATCCACTACATTACAAAACCCGAATTTGACTGTTCGGATTTGAGTACAAATCTTGTCGAATTCTCACCTGATTTCATTTATTCATTACATAAACCCCTCAGGTTGTTCATCCTGTTTCTGATCCCCTTTAATGAAATTCTATAAGAGATGGCACTGCCTAACATTAAGTAAAGAATAGCTCAGCATGAAGCAAGGTGGATTATTTTGTTTTTGTTCAGATGTTTTATTTCCCCTCTTATTTTACACTGATTTCCCAGCAACTGCAAGCGAATAACTCATCAACTGTTAATGTTGTGAAAGGAGTTAGTTCCTGTGAAGCCACCACAGGTCTAGCACCCCTGCTGGCTGGCTGCAGTATAATGTTTAGCCCTGCCCATCTCCACGTGTTTCAGTGATAAAACAGCCTATTTTCCATGTCAACTTTCTCATCCAAACTGTCCGTCTAGTTCGATCAGTTAGTTTTCTGTACGCTGATGTCTGCACAGTTTTTATTTTTACCCATGAATTAGTTACTATCCTTTAGAAGGCATGGCTACACGTAGAAATGATTAGATTATGATTACACTTAGAAAATTGATTCACCACAGAATGTACACCCATATAGCTAACTTTTCCGTACACATGCATTCACACAAATTGTTGACCGTTTCTATCAAAAAATGTTTGAAACACACAGCTATTGAAATTCGCCAATTTGCAAAAGCCATGTGGACACACACACTGGCAATAACATAGTGATAGATTTCTTAAGTAGGCTAGTTTATCGTGCACTTGGAGTAGCCATGTGAGTTATTAACTCACACTGCACTGCTGGAACATCCATCACATCAGTGTCAGTGAATTTCCAGTTCATGTCTATGTGATAAATGTCCTTCCTAGATGCATCTGTATTAATGAAGTATCTCCAGCTGGAAGTGTTTAAGCTCTCAGGATAGATGTAAGATTGATTTCCACAATGAAGTCATTCTGCAACTCACTGGACCCCGGTATGAGGAGAAGGTATACCAAGTGAGTGGGTGTACCTGACTTCAGCTCTCATTTCTACTGGCTCCAGACCCTGGCTCCAAATCTGACAACATGGTGAAAGTATTTTTACTTTATTTCTACAGAATAGGAGGCAATGGGGCAACACTGTCCATGTTTTCTACAGTCGATGGTTTCTGTTATCAGTTATAGTATAGCAGCTATAAACAGTCGATTCCTCGTCAACCTCTCTTTAATTTACTCTCTAATTTAAGATGACAAAATAAGAACAAAGAAACCAAAAAAACACAGCTTGACATGTTACAAAAAAACCACAAAATGCAAAGTGGAGTAAAACATAATGACCATCACAAAATACAGATGCTGGAGACTCCTTCCATAAATGGTAAATAAATGTCTACTTACACGGAGCTTTTCTTTACATATTTTCTTAATCCATTTATTAGCTTTATAAGTCTCTGTGAATGAGCTGTAACTATAGAAACAATAAAGAATTAGGATTTATGAATTACATCCAGAACTACTCTTGTGTTGAAATGTGCTGTTATAGAACATTCGGGGATAATTCGAGTATTCAACAGGATTGTGGTACAAATCCCAATACCAGATACGGATCTTTAATGCGACATCGTTGTACTTTGGGAACTCGGTGAAAAGACCGAGGAAGGTCGATGCCACAAGCCTCCACCATCAGATCAGCTTTTGCTGGAGATTTATCCCTGCAGGCAAACTTATGATTGGCGGAGGTGTAATCCTCTCTCCTTGCACATAGCATCTGAAATCGGAGGTAAATTCCTGTAAAAGATAGAATGAGAATGTATTTGCACACAGTGTCAGGGTTCCCTTTTCTCCAGTAAATACAGGGCCTTAAAATGACAGGTATCTGTTCGGTCACTTAAATTGATCTGTCCACTGAAGTGTTCTGTCGTGCTGTCTGAAAGGAACTTGAAATGCGTGCAATGCATGCTTGAAGACATCAATGTCAGATCTTCAATATGTAGTTTTGTGACTGGAACGAATGGATGCAAGGGTAGAAAACGGGGAAAACAATATCGACTGCTATTTCCACGACACTTTATCCTGTAAATCAGCCTCATTCAGTATTAAAGAGGCTTTCAGGACGGATGTGGTGTTTTATGAGGAAATGGCTTCAAACTCTAGATAAGAGTATACAATTATATATGTTTATCGTATACAATTATTTAAGATAAGCATTTAGCATAACATATTAATTCAAGTCCAAGCACTAAAGATGCATATGTACCCTATTGACATTATATATGGCAGCCCACACAACCCTTTATATGAATATGTATACCTTGTACTTTAGTGATAGAGGAGAGTCTCATCTACCTACACAGCAATTTTTCAGGATCTTAAACATTTCTTTTCGTTGATTCTCTGGAAGGTCTCGAGTGTTCCTGATGTAAGAAAACAGAGAGTCAGCCAGGTTAAAACTGAACAAAAAGTGCGTTTTTTGTTTTTTCTTTTAGAAACATTACCTACGTCTACATTCTAAACAAAAGGAATTTCTTGGATTTTTGATATTCAGCATTGGTTTGTAATTTGATTGTGAAGTCACCAAACAATAAGCGAGTGCACATCTCAACAATGGCTTGAAATAATGTATTATATATTAGCATACATGTATATTAATAATAAGCGAACCCTAACACATCACCTTACTAACACACTTTTATGTTGTTTTGTCCTTGAATTCTTCAGCTATCTGTTTGTGCAAGGCTGAGAGTGTAAGTGCACTCTTTGAAATGACAAATGGAGCGCATTGTGTTTGAGAGCAATGTTGTTGCATGTGTGCTGACATTTCCAAGTGGATCTTCAAGTGCATGGAATAAAATTTAATAGAAAATAAATAAAATTGCCTCTTGCTTCCTTGCCATAATCTCTTTCCAGCTGCTAAACCAACCGGTCATGAAAATGCACTCACATGTTGCTTATATCTTCAGGAAAACACAATAACGGCAAAAACAGCCGCACATTTCTTTCATCGGCACTGAATGCTGGCAGCGTCGCCTCCACTTTGCTCAGAAAGGTACTGGGACCAGAGAGATTTAGCAATAGAGTCTGAGAAAACATCCCACGTGTGTCACATCTTTAAAATAAAGGTGCCAGAAAATGATGCCTAAGAAGAACCATTTTGGGTTCCCAACAAAGATCCATGTTGGGTTTAATGAAGAACCATTTGGTCCATAATTCTCCTCTAGCTTGAATGCGTTTTTCTTTTTTCAGCTCCTGGAGGAGCTTAGTAAACAAACCAGACTTGAAAGTATCCAGAATAAAAGCTATTGTATTAAAGTCGTAAAATCCATTCACCAGTTGGAGGTGGATTTCCTCTGAATGCATCTGAATGCTTTGGGGGAATCATTTTATTTATTTAGAATTTTCAATGCTCTGACTTTTATTATTCCTTCTCCATTTTCTGTACTTTCAAGACTAGCTCTTTTGCTTTGGGTCAAACTGTTTCTTTAGACTCCCTCACAACAGCCAGACAAATTCTAGCCTGAGCAATCCAATCACTTGATATAAAATCATTCCGTACGAAATGTGACAACTGGTGGACCTTGATTGCTTTGTGTCTTTATACCGTTATCTTCGTCCTCTCAGTTGGTTCGTGATTTATTCCATTTATTCAAAACTTCAGTGCATTAAATCATTTGCAGAATTCAAGGGCAAGAATGTTAAAAAGTTGTATTGGCCACATTGCAGAAATGTACTTATAAATATTAGTCTCATGAATAGCAAAACATCTCCACGGAAACATGTTGTAGTCAGAGGCAAGATGCACCCGACTTCTTCTTCATGAGTTTGAAATCAGCAATGATTAGTCGCATTACTTTTGCCAGTTATTTGAGTTACATGGGTTTTTTATGCTCTTTATTTATGACTGAATAATATAGACAAGGGGAGATAAACGTCACCATGATCATTGGATCCATCAAGCTTTTGGGAAAAAAAAAAAAAAACTGATAACATGCAGCGAATTCACTGGCCACTTTACAAGAGCACCTGCTCATTCATCCAAGCTCATGGCAATGCAGTGCAAAGTTATGCAGATACAGGTCAAAAGCTTTAGTTAATGTTCACATTAAGCATCAAAATGGGGAAGCAATGTGATCTCAGTGACTTTGGCAGGTTTTTCTTGATGCCAGACAGACTGGTTTGAGTTTTTTTTTTTTTTTTTTTCCCCAGAAACTGCAGATCTCTTGGGATTTCCACAAACAACAGTCTTTAGACTTTACTCAGAAACTCTAGTGGTGCAAAAAACAAAAAATATCCAGTGAGCAGCAATCCTGCAGGTGGAAATGTGCTTCGAGCGGACAGGAAGGCTACGCTAACTCAAACAATCACTCTTTAAAACCGTGGTGCGCATGAAAAGCCAAAGACAATACAACAGCAGAAGACGACATCGGGTTCCACTCCTGTCAGCCAAGAACAGGAATCTGATGCTAGTGTGAACAGGATCACTGAAAAGGGACAGTAGAAGATTGGAAAAAACAGTGCTTGGTGTTCAGCCAAACACGTCACAGTCAAAATCACATTCTGATATTTGATAAAGGTCCATTATATAGGATTCAGTTGATTGTAACCAACTGAATGCCCCTCCCTTACCTTTCCCTTTCCAAGAAGTATTAGAGCATACAATGGCTATCAGGTGCCCGTAGCATTTTTCCAAATACTTACACTCACACTCCCTTGCTTATTTTCACTCTAAATAAAAAGTATGGATCATACATTGTTCAAAATTTAGGTTAGGCAGCAGCACAAACAAACACTGATTCGTCTCTTCGTTCTTCTTTGACTTCCTTTTGTCTTCATCTTCCTTCTGGATTCACGCTGCCGCTTGTAATAATGTGAAACACAGAAGGTGCTCTCTAAAGGTTTGTCCGTTCTGGGCTACCATAGCGGTGCAACATGGCGGCTCGGTAAAAGAATACCCGCTCCCTATGTAGCTATAAAGGGCTCATTCTAAGCTTATGAACACACAACTCATAGTTACAGGTGATTATACACTAATGACAACATCCTTCTGAAGACTATATACCCGTTCTGCTAATAGATCCCCCTTAATCCTTCATAGTGATCCTTTAATATTAAACTCCTGACCTGATTTGATACTTGATACTTGATTAGATAGCATGAATGACCAGGTGTATAGGTGTTCCTAATAAAGTGGCCAGTAAGTGCATATGTCCTATAGTGTAGAATTCAAACTGGATGCTGAAAATGTTCTATTTTCTGACTTCAGCTCATTGATATGTGTTGCTTTATCTGTAATACAGCACTGATTGTAGACTTTTGAAGGTCTAAATTATTACCGATTTCCATCAGTTATGATAGCTGATGTAGGTCGTCTTGTTCTCAGCTAAAATTGAACTAAAATTATATCTGCAGCTGTTCTCTCTGCACTACAATCGGCCTTCCTTTTCAAATATGTGCTTTCTAACTGCTGCTCGTTACATTAATGAAAAGGGCCATAATTCCTTGTGCCCTTATGCAGTTCAGTGAAATAATAAAAAATACAAGACCAAAAGAATTATTAGGGGACATTAAATGCAAAATATCGCTGTTCTACTTACAGCGCCGGGCCAATAGGGAGAAGTCCAGACATATTTTGTTATGAAATTACTGATTCCAGCTGCATCTTGGAGCTCTGTGCAATAATTAACTGGAATGGATGATTATATCATACGAATGAGTTGTTCAAGTTGAAAAGCACAGAAAGAGATATAAAGTAGTTTTATGACATGTCTCTAACTATGAACCTAAAAGGATGCCGAAAACAAGCTTATGCATAATCAGAAAAGGTTCCCGTTTACAAAAAGGTGACTGAAGGGTCTTCTTAAATGGAAGGCAATCAAAACCAGTGAGAATCTCTGAGCGAGATAGTAAAGGAGTGCTAATTAAGAGGCAGGTCAGCTCTAATGTTGGCATTGCTGATACTTTCCTTTGTAGGCTTTTCCCCAGACCTGGGCTTCACTTATGTGCTGTTACTTAGATGCACTGGAGACAAAAAGGACAGCAAGACATGCGGAACAAGAGAAAAACGGAGGCAGGATAGATGAAAGGGCAAAATAGATCCCACATGGCAGGTGAGCTCTTGTCAGGAGCTCAGCTTGGGAAAAAAAAAGATAGAGCTGGCGTGAGGGAGAGACTCAAGAGAGTGGAATAGGGAGAGTGATCCGTGACACTTTGTAATGAGCATCTGCACACTTCTTTTTCTTGATTGTAGGATGATTTTTTAATTGAAATCAAAAAAATATCCAGTCAGTTTGTGTTTGGGTGTGGCATGGCTGATGGTGCCAGAAAGCCTGGTTTTAGAAACCGTTGATCTTTGGGGATTTTCACACTCAATAGTCTCATAGAATGGAGAGAAAAAGGAAAATACAGTCTTCAGCTGGCCAGATTTGGAACCTGACGAGATCTTCCACTATTGTAGCCTATCCAGCTCACGTTTTAGCATGTTGCGCATTCTGGGATGCTTTTCTGCTCATCACGGTTGTAAACAGTGGTGAGCTGAATTATTATATCCTTCCTGTCAGCTTGAACCAGTCTGGTCATTCTCCTCTGACCTCTCTCTTTTCCGGGTACTCGCTTTGGCATTTGAGAATGGTGTGGCGTTGTTCCTAATAAAGTGGTCAGCGAGTGTTTATTGCTATGTTCATTGCAATCCTCTAACTCCGCTACATATTTCTGTGTTTCGAATAGGAAAAGAAACGGAAAAAAATTTATATATTTATAAAAGTAAAAGCAAGATATTAAAAAAGAAAATAAGACAATGAATAAGGCATACGTTATTTTTCATTGAATTGTCATGTCCAATGAGGACATTCACCACATCAAACCCTTTGTATGCTTGCATACAGTACCTGGCTAAGAAAACTGATTGATTCTTATTTCTTGAACTTGTTTTTCATCTTCACTGATCTACACTGATCACAGGAAATGTGGCTGACGAAGGTGCGGTGTGTATTTTTGTTTAATATGCGGAAGGAAAATACCACAACACTATAAAATGATGTAAACGTGAGATTTATTTTACTACAAAATATGTAATATGTGTTTGAACTGTGTAAAGCATGTCTTGAGTTCAAACCCTGATATCCTAATTGTGAATAATATTTTTGAACAGGACAGGACTCCTGTCGGACCTTTGCTCGACCAGAAGCACTCATCGTTTGCTTTGTTGCAGTTATGTGAAATTATTTTCTTTTATAGATTGTGGGGCTTCGTATGGTCAGCTACATTAATTAGGAAATATCTCGGTAGTGAACAAACCAAAACTGGAGGTGTTCAGATGTAATTAAAAATGTACATCATTTTAATGTAACCTAAAGGTATTTCATTGTAAAAAGTCCTATTTGCTTAAATTTAATTAACTCATTTTCCCGCTTATGCAGATGGCAGATGTCTCAAGGAGTAAATACTGATATTCAAAGAGTCTTAATAAACTAGGAATATGAAGGACACCAACAAATGAACCCCGACCAATCCAAAAAATGAAGTAAAGACAAAAAAGAGAGAAAATTGCGAGACGTGAGTCTTAACTTCAGACCAAACACAGCAGCCCCGAGCCTTGGAGAAAATTACAGAGAGGGAGTGATACAAGAAGAATGCCTCCAATGGAAGAGATGAAAGATTTATCAGTTGTGTTTTGTGTGTGTGTGTGTATGCTGACATTATTTTTCAGGGTCCTCCATCCTCGGATAACCAGCAGCTCTAATTTGTATTTAGCCTCTCATTGTGTAGGCCAACCCTGATGCTAAAGAATTTTCACAGGATCACGTACACACACACTTACAGGCTTAAACAGGCTATTGAGTAAAATGCAATGGGAGCTACATAAAACCTTGAAGATTTAGATAAACTACAATATTAAGAGCAAAATATTAGGAGCCCTGGGCCATGCTAACGTGTTGAAGGTTGGAAAAAGAATTTTTCTAATCTTCAACTATCCAATTTCGCTGTCCACTGAGAATACACACGCTACATATATGTTATGGTCTAAAGTTCAAAGACAATGATCTGAGATAAAATTAACGATAGTACTGAAACCGTCCAATGAAACAGGACATTCAAGTAATGCTAGAAGTAATGCGTCTCCATCTCCCAGGCAAAATGCCCATCAGTTCAGCTGCAAAGAAGCATGACATGAGTTAAACAACTAGTCCAATTTGTGTTTACACAATAATTAAATCATTGTATAAACTGTTACATAAATCTTACAGATCCAATCATGACGTAGGAGAACATCTACATTACTGCAAATGCAAATCACCAGCTCTTAGAAAGTGGCCTGCTTTGACCCACCACATCTGTAGTATGAATTACTTTAATGAATAAAATATTTTACAGCCAATGGTACGCACGTCATAGAATCACTGGAGCATCTTCTCAAAGTATTGTGCAAGAAACCGGTAATTTCTGTAAGCTGTCAAACTCCTTTCTAAGTGAAGCTAATTGCATCTTCTTTAGTCACTGTGCATCTGTGCACCCCTTTGTGACACTGAAGAACATATCTGAATATCCTTTAATCATACAAACAGTCAATTCCAAGAAAATAGCATGAATAAATTAGGCTCTCAGGCAGACGTCAATGGTTTCCTTTTGAGGTCAGTCGTTCAAAGGTGATCGGATCAAAACGACCAAAGCCAAAATCTAATCAGACCCCTAATGACCAATAAGCCCGCTGACACCTTAACCTAAGTACAACCTACAACCTTGCAAAACTACTTTGCCTGAAAATATGTCAGCAGCAGAAACTTATGGAACATATACCGACCCATTTTCATATCGGAAAAGTCACTTTAGTCTTCTTTACAAAGTGTTCAACGTGTTTTCAGTCCAGACTGAAACACAATAAAAAATATGGCAATGAAAAACATTTATTCAGAGCAGGGATGTTACTTGGTGTAAGCGACGTAAGTGGGCACATGAACAAATAGATATGTAAAAAAAATCACACTTTAAAATTTATTATTAAGTGTGTATCAGGCAATAGCAAGGGATTCCTTTGTGATTTGGAAAACAACCCCAGAAGCTACAATATATGTAACTAAATTAATATAACAGACATTAAAAGATCATGACAGTGAAGCTAGCCATTTTTTCATGATCTATATGGGGTGATTAATTGGATTTAATCAATTTGTCCGCTTTCTTGATTCCACTTTTTGAAGTAATTCAACTGGAAAAATTAGTGAATACCTAAGTAGCATACAGAATAGACTTGCACACATGAAGTTGCTAGCTCATTGCTACTAGCCCTGACAACAGTAGCCAGTTGTCTTTAAAGATAATCACCGGTACTTAGGTGTTTCATAATGTCAATCACATACAGTTCTTCTCAGAAGTATAACAACTCAGATGATCACAACTAGTGAAGAAATAATTGAACTGAATTCAAACCTTTCTCCTAAACCTTTCTCCTAAACTTTATAGAAAGTGTGTGTATTGCACAGGCCTTCCAATAAATCGGGGCATTTCGCACAGCCTTCTTCATCGTTCTGAGTTTTCAGTAATAATTTTTTTGAAAGACAACCCACGTAGTGATTCCTCAACTGGCTTTACCTTCCTGACCCTGGATTAAAAAGAACAAACGTTTGAGAAGATTCAGCAGGCAGGTGAGAAGTTCAGACAATTGGGTCATTCACACACACACCACACATACACACACTGTGATCACTCTATGAAAGAAAGATAAAGGTGGGAATCACTGACTGCACAGGTATCTATGTGTGTGTAGAGAAGAGTGTGTGTGAGACGCAGAGAGTGTTTGGTTTTAAGATGACGTGTTGGTTGACGGAGAACTCCGGAGGGACCTGGTAGACTATTTCAAAGCTAATCCTCTGCTTACTGACCTACAGCTAAGCTGCTGAATGGGGAATAGCAAACAACAATGTTAAAAAGAAACAGGAATATAGGGCTTAACAAAAGAGAAGCACAGCCATAGTCTTAACAGGGGATATATAGTTGTATTCATTCATTTTGTTAAGGACATTGTGTGAATAGTAATAAATAGGAGTGTGAAGGAATGAAATACAGCTTTAATCTGAACGAAAACAAAACTAGGAAGTCTAGCATATTCACGTTAGGAGGAAAAAAAATCCTAATCAGTTATCTCATTTCCCAAAAGAGTCTCTGGGGCTTTATTTCCATGTTATCTCTGCTCCTTTGATTCTTTTTTTTTTTTTTGTCTGACGAGAGAGACAATCTGCAGAAATTTCACGATGTGGAAATAAAACGCTAAACTCAAAAAGTGCATTTGGGGGTTCATAATCTTTCACCGAAGCTCATTGGGGTATAGCTGGAACATTATCTACTTGCTAGCTTTATAGCTCTTGAAACACCAGCTTAAGCAGGTGAGGCATAACAACTGTAGGGCCTAGAAAGCAAAATGGGAATGTATTAACTTTCCCCTGCTGTCTTTTAAAGGATATACACGTGTGGGTTGCTGAACATCCAATAGGCTGTAGATCAAATGGTTTATATTATGATATACGTTCTGATCGGTGAAACGAGTACATTTTGCAGTATTAATTATACAAAATGGACCCCGTTCCCCAAAAGCATTGTGAATTTAAGATCACATTCACAGGTAGAGAAAGTGTTCAGTGTGATCCTCGTGCTAACATTTAATGAGGAGTTTTGTGCATGGATGCCTTTAAAAAACTCATCCTTTGTATTTTAATGGAATTGAAAATGTATTTGTGTATCACCAGAAGTGACATTCAAACAAACTCTTTTTCAGTAGCCACCATAGAAATATCCATAATAAATGTCCAACCCATTGCTTCAGGACTAATATTTTGTAAGCTATCACAACAGCTATACAATGTGCATGCTAACTAAATTCATTAGTTGGATGGTTAGTAATTCCTTCAAAGTTCTTGCAGCATTGCTAACCAAATCAGCTTGCTAGTAAAGTTAGCTAATCAGGTTAAGCTACAAGCTACTTAGCTGGTAAATAAACACTTAATGTTTAATTTATTTTAAGTAAGGGGTAAGTAGTACACTGTCATTACTAGCTTAGCAGATAGCCCACAGTTTGGTATTTTTAAAGCAAACCTATTTAGTTAGTGAACATCTGTGCTGTGTCAGTACTATGATATTATATTACATTACTAGTACCGTTTTTCTTTCTATGCTAACTCAGTTAGGTAGTTATATAGTTTGATAATATTGTGTATTCTGTCCACAGTAATTGATGCTAGCTGCATGTATGTGCTAGCGGCAGTAAAGTCAGCGTCCATGACCATTATTTATGTTTGTATAAATGACTTCCTGTTCATGGAATTCTTCATGCATTTTACAGTTTGTTAATATTGCTGACTGTTCTAGCAGAAATACATCTTGTAAAATAAGGCAATTATTTATCTTGTAAAGTATTCATACTTGTGTGTTGAATATTTATCATCTGCCCAAGCATTTCCTCAAGCGTAGACAAGCAAAAAAAAAAAAAAAACAGTGTTTGTAATAATCAAAAAATGAAACTGTTTATCAGAGCCGTGTTATAGAGAGTAGAGGTGAGAGACCTTGAGGAGAAAGGGAGAAGGAAGACGATAGTGTGTGACAGTAAATCATGGCTAGATCAAGGCTAAGGCATTTACCCTGGCTAATTTCTCTACTGGGATTTGACATGCTTGTCATGTTGGGAGGCAGGCGGTAAATAATCTGTCAACAATTGTTTTTCATAGTTACAGCGATGAACTATACCAGCTACAAAGTTTAACGCTTTTTACAAATACTGTTACGGATTTTTGTACTATAAACTCAACGTTTAATAATCTTTTAATTTGTCCTACAAAGTTATAATATTAATTTGTAGAAATAATAATTGAATTCATATGTTTGCATTGATTGGCAGCTAATCTACAGCCATAACTTGTGACTCTTAGACTTAGAACGTGAACAACATATAAAATACTATGTCTTTTTAAATACGTGTTGGTATGAGCTTTGAGAAGTCTTTCTACAGCATTGTTGCAAATTTTCACTCCCGATACTTACTATGGACATTACTGAGCTTGTTTATTCAATGTTTATTAAGTTGCTTTGACTACTTTATTTTCTTTATTGATTCCATCTTTGCCTTTTCTAGTCTGACTGCTGTTCACCTGTTTTGAATCTGCTTTGCCATTACAACTTGTTTGTCTTTGTGTCCAACTTTCACGAGTCTGAGGAAGGAAGGTCAGAAAATGCGGAGAATAATACCCGTCCACCTTGAACCTGATGGACCTTTCATTACATCGTACAAGCTTTCTTTCTCCTTGTCTGCTGTTGTGTGTAAGAAGGTGTGATTGAATCTCAACAAACATTCAAAGGCCTTCAAAAATCCTGCTTTAATACAGAGGCACACCTCCATCTTGTTTTTTCTCTTGTTCAGAGCCACGTTGACGACCGCTCTGCCGTATATGAAGTATACGTTATCTGTATTCTCATACTCATTTTATAATTGTTTTTTAGGGTTTATACCAAATTAAGGGTAGGGTCTATTTAACATCACATCTCTGTATTTAAGTGGGCCAGCGTTATCTAAAAGCTGACAATAAGATGGATTATAGGAAGCGAGGAAGAAGGAAATCAATTCATTTGGATGAGGTGCTTGATATCTCTGCCAAGAGAAACCACAAGTGAATCAATCAGTTAGATAAGGACTTACAGTTGTGGTCAGAATTTTATATACCGTCATCATGGACATTAATGTCATGGCAGTATTGGGCTTTCTGTGATTTCTTTGAACTATGGAAGAATGATTGTACAACATACATCTTTAATAAAAAAAAAAAAAGAATTTGGTGTACAAGTTTTAACTTATTTTGTGTTTTCTGCAATCATCATTATACATACAGGGTCAAAAATATGCATACAGCACACCTTATATCACCTTGACCAGATGCCTTTGGTAGCCATCAACAAGGTTCTGGCTGAATACTGGTTGGATATTTGGCCACTCTTCTTGGCAGAATTTGACAGGACTTGTTTTAAGCTTAATGTTATCCTGCTTTATCAATTCCACAACCAGCTCTGTTGTGTGTTTGGAGTCATTGTCCTGTTGGAACACCCAATTGTGTCCAAGTTTCAATCATCTAGTTGATGGTTTCAGGTTATGCTGAAGAATGCTGAGGTTCTTCATGATTCCATCCACTTTGTGCACTGCACCAGTTCCACTGGCAATAAAACAGCCCCAGAGCATGATGCTACCACCACCATGCTTCACAGCTGGTACAGTGTTCCTCTGTTCCTCTGCTCATTGTGGCCAAACAACTCAATCTTTGTCTCATCTGATCATAAAACATTCCTCCAGAAGGCTTTTTCTTTGTCCATGAGGTCAGCTGCAAACTTCAGTCGAGCCTAAAGGTGTCGATTCTGGAGCAGGAGCTTCTTTCTTGGACATCAGCATCTCAGTCCTTGGAGATGTAAAACTTTCATGATGAAGAAAGTGTTTGAGCTTCCAGTTCATGGCAGGTCAGGCCTTCGTGGTTCCTGGGTTGTTCCATCCTTACCAATTTTCTCTCAGCTGAGGGTGACGGTTTGGGTCTTCTTCCAGACCTTGCTATACCTCCCATTATCTTGTACTTGTCAAACAAACCTTTTTTATGTCGTGCACAGAGAAGCTACCAGCTGTAGCCAATCATGACCACTAACAGGAAGGTAAGAGACCTTGGTCTTGGCAAGTTAAAGACATTTGGGAACTATCTGTATCACTGAGTTAATAATCGAAGGGGATGTACGTATATTTTTGACCCTGTAGGTATCATTTTGATCCTGTGTTTATTTCAGAAAACCCAAAATAACTTGTGCATCACTTTTTGATTTTTTTCTATTAAAAATGTGTCCTGTACAATCAGTCTTACCCAGAGAAAAAAACTGTTCAAAGAAATCATTGAAAGCCCAATGACATTCATGTCCATGATGATTGTATGTAAACGTTTGACCACAAAAGAAGAGATGATAAGGACTTGAAAAGAAGGTATCCTTGAATCTAAAGCAAAAATGCAGTATCTTCAAACTATGGAATGCACATACGGAAATATTTGACAATAATCTAATATTTAAAATTGTCATTTTCTGAGTCAGTGAGAACAGACCAAAAAAAATTGTATCCACATATTTAGAAGGTTGGCTGTTTGATGATGGATTGATTGTCAGTGGGCGGCTTTGGAAACGATGTCGGGGTGAAGCTGCTCTCCTAAATCCACTCATTGCAGGCAGGATTTCAGTTTGAAACTGTAATAGGACTTTTACACGAGGCACATCAATCCCGAAATATCTCAAAATTGCACAGTGATGGATGTTTTTTTCATTTTCATGGTGTTCTGTTCAAAGGTAGAAATTTTAAAAATGTATAGTTTGCAGAAACTTATCTCAGAAATTCACAGTGGCTCTGGTGAGGACGCCATGGCACATATGACTCCGCTGTAAGTAGTGTGAAAGCAATTCTCATGCATACCTTCTCAGATATTCAAATGCCATTGGTGCTATTCACCATGCAGTCATCTGGGGAGTTTGCGCAAGCAGAGAGCTAGGCAAAATTCAAATGCAGACGTTCATTTTTATCTCCAGCTTCCTGTTCCTTGCTGAGTACATTTACCCCCAACCAGACTCTGGAAAAAGAGCAAAATAAAATCAGTAACAGCGAATATTATTAATGCTTAAAATAAAACCCATATTAGTCATGACAAAATATAAATATAAATAAATCGATTATTTATTACTGCGATGCCTGTGAGGCTCTGAGTAGCTGTTAATGTAAACACGCTGACTGATAAATGCATCAGACAGCTTATAGCTGCTGGCTCATTCCAAAACATGTTCACTGAGTAATGCCATGACCTCCCAAACCTCTATAGACTAGTGTTTCTTTTCCAGTGGGATTTTTACTTGCCCTTGGGATAATCCCTAAGGGTCATCATCTTGGAAAAGTGTCTTACTCAATTTCCTGTATTTTGAACACAAGGTTTCTTAACTGTATCTCTGGAGGTTTGAGAGTAAACATGGACATTCTGCCAGCTCCTGGAAAATATTCTTGGCCAGAGATACAGAAAAGAGCAGACAATCACATTACAACATTCAAACTACAGTCCACTCACCATCCACTTTATGCAATTATCCACTCAGCCAATCATGTGGTGACATGTTTCTAAGCTTCAGCAGGCCAGGTTCAGTGAGTCTGTGCTCCCTGTAGCTTAAACCCTGTAGATTCCTGTGTTTTGCTGACAGGACTGGAACCTTGTTGTGATTATGTTTTTCTGAGATGCTCAGTTATGTTTTTCTGCTCACCACGGTTGTAAAGACTTGTTATTAGCTCAAAGCTTCAACCAGTCTGATCATTCTCGTCTGACTGCTCTCATCAACAAGGTGTTTCCACTCATGGGACTGGTGGATGTTTTTTTGTTGTTGTTGATTTCTACACCATTCTTTAACTGTATGAAATCAACCATTCTGTGTTGTGCATGAAAATCCCAAGAGATCTGAACCACTGGCACCAACAACCATGCCATAGTCAAAATAATTGAGATGAGATTTTTTTGTCTCTCAGTCTATTTTGTTTCAGGTGAACATTAACTGATGACCTGTATCTACATGATTTTATGCTTTGCTCTGCTGACACATGAACACATTAGCTGACTGGATAATTGCAAGTGGCCAGTGAGTGTATAGTCCAACAATGTGCATGTGAGGTAAAACACTTTACAATGCATTTCCTGAGTAAGCTAAAGTAAGTATAGTATAATATAATATAGTAAGTAAGTATTCAAAAGCAACCCATGGGCAAACATACTACTTAATTGAAACCAATAAAGCGTATACAAATGAATGAATACAAGAATAAATCGTTTATTCCCACAGTAGTTAACATCAGATCAGGTAACGGTCATGAACAAGCATTCTTTACTGTATCTCTGGAGGTTTGAAAGCACACAACATTGTGGATATGATGAGCTCCAGAGAACACCACACATGAGCATTCTATCAGCTCATTAAGTGTCAAAGTTTCACCAATGGGTGTACAATCATATAGTCAAACTATGTGCACATAGATGGAAATACTCTTCTTTTTCTAAGAAACATTTTGTTCTGTGTTTGTATTAGGGTATAAGACCGAGAATGCTTCATTTTATATTGCTGGTAAACATAAATATATATACAGTACGCATTTTATTTTCCGTCATTTCTCACCTGGTAATTCCTTCACACACGCTTCCTCCGAGACACATGAAGCCCGCCAACAGCATCTTTTCAAACTGCTGCAAATGCTGTATCACAGGGCAGCGTAACACCCTCGGAGGAAACACACAGGAGCTCAGTCATCCGTTACAGTGCTAGAAATTTGAATATCAAGATTTTCAGCTGAAATGAGTATGTTTAGCATAGCTACAAAGTTATCTAACATTACATACATTTCAACACGGTTAAACCAAAAGCCTTTCCTTACCCAAGTCTGAGAAAAAATATATCTAATGGATTCATTATGTAATGAAGGCCACTGAAACAATTCAAAGCTTTATACAGATTGTGTTTATAGAACTTTCCAGGAGCAACATTTGTAATTCCGTGTCCAGCTTCATTCTTTCAGCAGTAATAAAATACTTCATCTCGGAAAAGCACTGCCAGTGTTTATCCTGGTATTACTGCATTTCAGGTCTTTAATTTGTTGGGGTTCTTTCTGAAGCACAGCATGATGTTTGCTAACACAATATTTATCTGGGAGCTTACAGACTTATTTCTTTTCATGTTTTTTTTTCTCTCCCAGCATGCCAGGGATGGGGTGGTTGTGTAGTGAATGGTGTTAAAGAGTGTCTGTAAAATGACTGACACAACGTCCGTCGGAACAATTCCGGGCCAGACTGAAGTGCATTTGCAGATTTGCAAATGTTTTTTTTTTCTTTTTTCTTTTTTTTCACCTCATAATACTGTTGTGCTGAGGCCAAAGCTTAAACCATTTGTCAGTCATGTTTTGCATATTTTTCAGGTAATTTGTACATTTTGGAAATGTAAACAAATTGCTCCTTTAATCATAGAAGATGAACCTTTAAGAAAGTATCTGAGAGCTTACATAAATGAGTAAGCAATTACGGTATGAACTTGCATTGATTAGAGTACAGGTAATAAAATAACATAAGAAATATTGAAAAAGCCATACACATCTTAATATATATAATATATTAAGGTATAAATATTATAAAAAAGAATAATTATTGCATGTAGTTGTCAGATTTGGGCTTTGTATTTTCTGATACAAATTATCTGACTGATGCATCAGATTGAAGATGACAGTCACAGTATTGCTAATCGAGATGCGACGTTCTACGATGCCACGTTTTACGTTCATTCAAAGCAGAAATTAGGGAAATGATCGACCAAATTTTGGAACATTTTCGTTGTCTGTTAGGGGTGAACTGACTACTCTTAAAAATGACCCTAATAACACCACCTCTGCCATGAAAGATTTCAAATGGAGCATTATTACATATGACTACAGGTATGAACTAATGGACTCACTGTACGAAACAAACCCTCAGCACTTTTAATCCACTGTGAAAAGGAAAGCATTTGCCACTCCTAGCATGAGCTGGCCTCTCTGAAGTAAGAGCTCTTTAATCTCAAAGTGTTGCAGGAGGACCCTGAGAGGCACACTAGCTTTTCACTTTTTTTTTTTTTTTTTTATCAAAGAAGCCTAGAGTTTTTCCTCAGTGGCATACTCTATAATTAAAAAAACCTCTACTGCCAAGCGGACGAGTGGCGAGTGTCATACTGCGAGAGTGTTTCACAGATGGAGGATTTACCTCATAAATCTTTGTTCAGGAGAGTGGAAAGGACAGTAGAGCCAACCCTTGAGTAAGTAGTCTATTTTCAGCCATTCTTCACCTTTCAGTTCCGCTAATCAACTCAACAGAGAGTTTAATTATACTTTGCAGGTGCAGAACTATAGAGTTGTTTCCCTCTTGAAAGCTAATTAAGATTTACTCTCTCATCCCGAAGTCCCACTGACAGGACCCAGCTCTTCCAACTGAACAATTTACACTGTGTGATGTCCAATGTCTAAATTAATCAAAGATTTTCAGAGTTGAGGTATCATGTCAACCCTGAAACTCTTTTAGCCCGCACCGTGGACGTCTTCAATCCGATTGCTTAGAAGGTGTTGATGAATTTTCTATAAGAGTGTAGCTCAGATAGTAATCAGACTACATGTGGCGGTTTCTATAGTAATGACCTGTATTTTGTAACTACATTTAAAAACTTTGTTCATGTTCTAATTGTTGATGTGAAGTTTTCTGTGAGCATTTTGGAAGGAGTCTCCAGTGTCAGAGCTGTAACAGTGAGATGCAAAGCTTTAATGTTTCCACCACGGAAATATCTTCAGGACAGATTTGCAGTTTTTCAATAATGTGACACGTCTTGACTACGTAAGAGGAAAAGAGAGAATGAGTAAAGGAGTGAAGGAATGTTTATAGCTGGTATAACATGAGTGGCTTGCTGTTCCTCAACATAACCATAAATGGATAAAACATACAATATACCAGTCTTTAAGAAATATTCAATTGTACTCTTTGTGAAATTGATGTTGTATAAGAGAAAAATAAATCACTTACATACGCTGTAACAGAAAGTGTACAACTTTGAGAAGGTAAGGCAACATAGCACACTATTCTGAAATATCACCACCCTGTAGTGTTTTATTCTTTACTTAATAACCAAAGAAAGGCTGATGTACTGCTTCCTAGGCATCCACTTTTTCACAGGCTGGTGACGTGCCACTCATAGCAATGCAGCTATGGAACCAAGAAAAGTACTGCTGTTCCATAGTTCATGAAGTTACCACAGGCTGGGTCTGAAGTAAGATGGACATAAGGTCAAGGAGGTGAATGGACTCTTAGTTCTGATGAAAGATGAAAAGTCTGCTGGGATGATGCCTGCCAGCTGCAGAGAGCTGAAACTCCTCCACATCAGTTCACAGTCCCAGTACTGAGGGTGTGAAATGCTCCTCCACAGATCCCACAGATTACTCACACGCTTTAGCAAAACCTCTGCATCCCTGGAGGAAGAATATGAACTTATGTTAGTGCTCTGAGGCGATAAGAAACCATGTTGGCTGGTTTGTTAAAGCTACAGTTCACAATTCGCAGATTGTTTCGGAGTCATTTTTAGAATCTGAACAAGGACCACAAAAGGAGTTGCATTCATTTTTACTTGTTTTTGAGGTTTTACTTGGAATTTGCTCGTGCACCGGACAGTTATTTCCCTTATTGAATAAAGTTTATTCATTTTCTTCAAAACAAGTGTGAAGGGTTGTATTTCTTTATATGCATGTGATTGTGAATCAAATATTGTTCCATTTCTAAATTATAGAATTAACTCTTGATGATCAGTGTTGGCAGACACAAATAAGATATTTTTCAACTTATAAAAGACTAACACTTACTGTTTACGGTCCTCTGATAACTGTTTTCTTGACTATTGACTGTTGTAAATCAATTAGACACCTTAAAGGTCCACTATGTAAGTTTCAGTTGTTAGCAACCACCTGAATGCCCCGCTCTTACCCCTCAATCTCACCAAGCGCGTGTTAGAACATATGGAAGCCATCAGGTGCCCAGCATCAGCGAACACTGATTCTACTTCTTTCTTCTTCCTTGTCTTCCTTTCTTCTTCTTTGTCATTCTTTTTGTGCTTCTTTCTAGATCATGCCGCCACTTGCAAAAACATGAAACACGGAAGGCGCTCTTTAGAAGGGTTTGTCCGCTCTGGGCTACTGTAGCGGTACAACATGGCGGCTCCGTAGAGGTGGACCCACTCCCTGTGTAGATATAAAGGGCTCATTCTAAGCTTATGAAAACACAACGATTCATAGTTACAGATAATTATACAATAATGAAAACATACGGATGAATCCATTTCTGATAATAGAGCCCCCTAAATCCTACATAGTGGACCTTTAATGAAGCACATTCAAATAAAGATTCCTCTTGGGTTACGGTCCACATGGTTTGCCTTCCTTATACATTAGAGGTACATTTTTACAACCATAAACTCAACAGTAGCTTTCAAATTGTCGCAAAGCGTCACTGTTTCACTGGTGTAAAATCAGCGTACAATGTACGTGTATGTACAATGTACAACACCAGCGTCACTCTATCATCAGGAAATCCTGAATTTGAATCCCGATGATGTCACAGCCATCCATGGAGCTAAGGGACCAAAACTAGCCGGATCTCGACAGATGGTGTTCTCTTTCTCCCCGTCAATGACAGAAACACTAGCCAATTGTGTGACCGCGTATATTGGGAAGAGCATGTATAGCCGATTCCTCTGAGTGTGTCATGCCCTGTCATACCCTGTGCACTCTGTCACCCTTCTCGGCTGGTAGCTGTCTTGTGTTTTCTCCCCATTGTTGGAGAGAACATAATGGTGAAAAGGTTGTTCTTGTCCTTTCTTTTCACCCTGAGTTGGCACTCTGAGATATTGATCCGAACTTACCTTAGAAAATAGTGTTTAATAAGTAAACAGTGGTCAAACGTCTGACCTCTCCTTTTTTCCATGCAGTTCTTCTACCTGTTAAATGCTCCATTAAATGTTGAATGTAAATCAAACATCCTGTCCAAACAGCTGTAATCTCAGGACAAAGAAATCATTTAAAAATCTGTCAGCTCTAATTTTCACCTGTTACCTGTGTATTCTGCAGTTTAGTCAATTCATATTAATATCCATCACCAAATCCTATTTCGCATTATATGGAAAAACTGATATGAGCTCGAGGATCATTAGAGACACCTTGTGCCAGTGCGGTTAGTGAGTGGTTGAAGATTAGAAATTAGCCATCCATGCTGTAATTCTTTGATGTGGTGTACATGAATGATTCACATTCCAGAAATACTGCAGGAAGAATATCTTTGAAAAACGAGTGGGTAAGCATCAGGAAGTGTAAATTAAGAACAGTTCTCATGAGTCCAGAATAACATCACTGCCCACAGAGACGATTTTCCTTTAAAGCTTTGGTAGTAGTGAACGAGCAGCTTCAACTCAGAACTGGAATAGAACAATATACACTCTAAGATTTTAATGATCACGTTATGGCAATAAAAATGAAATTGACTCATTTATAATGAAACGTACAGAGATTTATGGAGTTATGGAAAGTACAGTCTAGTGTGGGCTCGTGTGAAGACATGCATGATTAGAAATTGATAACGTGGTGTGTTTTTTTTCCTTATAAGAGCAGGAATTAAATAATGTGTCTTTCTAGATCTTCCTGTGATTGCACTGCATCAAAGATATAAATGGACATTTATGCAACTCAAGTTCCACATGACTCCACTGATGTCAATTAATCAAAGGTCAGCGATGAAAAAACCTCTTTGATCATGGCAGCACGTTTAAGAGGGCAATTTTGAGCCTAATATTTTAGTTTATAATTTTATTAAAAAAAAAAGAAAAAAAAAAGAGGAGAGTAGGATACTAAGTAGTAAACAAGGCTTATTGTTAATAAATGGGGGAAAAATCTATATTTGGAAAAAAAGAACTCTCAAGCGTTCTATATTTAAATATATTTCCAGGTCAAAATGGAAACAACAGCAAATTCTCCAAAGGGTGTGTGAAAGTACATTTAACTGCAGACACACAGTACTTACATGACACGCCTACTTTGCAGAGCCGCCATCTTGCACACTACATCGGCGTTATTAGACCTCGAGTTAGGCTTTGGATTAGGTTTAAAATTTGGGTTAGGAAATTCCCACAGTACTTCCGGCTGATAACATACATTGTTTCAGGATGTGTGTCGTGTACTGAAGTGGGTTTGTCATGTTGTAAAGTGTGTGTGTGTCCCTCCATTGTTGTGGTTTACATATTGCTCAGAAGTACACTGACCTAAACGAACAATTTTGTGAGATCTATGTCTCTTTGCTCTCCATTGTTCGGTGTTGCCGAAATGATGCGGAAGTACGTTGACCTAAATGGAAAAAATGCAAAATCTTGCAAAAGTACATCTTTCCAACCATCAGTGTTTTCCATTCCATGTCCCTTCTCGGGTTGTGTCATTGCTAGAATTATTATTTTAAAAAGCAGCCTACTTTTTAGCAATTAAGTTGGTCCAGTGGTGTATTACTCTATAATCATGATTTATTGCCATTATGTTATCAGGGACAGAGAGAAAGGTAGAGAGTGTTCATCACCTATAATTATTCGCTAGGCAGCACAAGCTTTCATACACTTTAATTTGAAGTACAAGGAACATTTGTAACATTGATTAAGTTTGATTTCTAATGTGTAGTTTGGTGTTCTGAGTTACAAACTCCTCGACAAACTGCACTGTACTTTCTTCTTGACATATCCCTTGAATTTCAACAACATTCTAAACAATGTAAATGTTTGTTTTTTTCTGTTTTTCTATATTTAAGTCAACCCTGTTACCGAAACGTGTGCTTTGAAACGAGGCCGCTGTTTCCTGGGGCAGCAGAGCGCACGCTGTCCTGTCGCTTTGCAGCCAAATACACAATGTTTAATGATCGTTAAACTAAATATGCAGTCAAAATTCCAGACGAACTGAACTTCACTTCAAAGTTCGTACTGAGGAGTTAATACTGAAATTGTGTTTATTATGAACGTCAACCCTGAAATTGCAAAGTTAAATATTTATTAAATATATTGTATAAATTTAACGTTATGAACACTCAATACAAGATTGCTGCAAACCATTTAAATAGTAACCTAGGCCTACTTTATCTTTAAAAGAAATGATTTACGTTGTGAATAGATCACGTAACAATATTTTTTTACTCATTTGGCCTACTTCCATTATTATTATTATTATTATTATTATTATTATTATTATTATCTGCTGTATACTACTGTAGTATCAAAGTGTTTTTCTGGCTTTTCTAGAAACCAGTTAATGCCAGTGGGTTACAGAATGCTAAAAATCACTATTATTATCATAGTTAGCATGATTTATAACTATCAACCACTATATATTTACACGGAATAATTCTCTGAACTAATAAATCAGTGAAATAAAGTATTTCAGTAATTCATTCATTCATCTTCTGCATGAACTTTATCATGGTCAGGATCCCTGTGGACCTGGTATCTGTCCCGGGAACACTGGGCATGAGGTGGGAACATCATAGGGACGGGATGCCAGGTACTATTAAATATTTATTTAAATGTTTGCCTTCTTCTCATCCTTTAAATTATTCTACTAGTATACTACTGTTACACTATGGCTTTTATGCTACATCATGCTACAATGTTGTAATTAAGCTTTCATGTAGTAATTGACAGCAAAAAAAAATAATTTGGGGGGGTGGGCTTAAAGTCATGTGTTTATTTTAAAAGGAGAACAGTCATTACTAGGAAGTCTGAGGTTGCCAAACATTTATGCCCAGAGTCCTTCTTAGACAGACAAAAGAGATTAATGAATGTAATTACTGTTGCAATTCAATTCATTTCTTTTTCTCATTGATGTAATTCATGTTATTTCTGTTGTAGTTCATGTATTTCCTTTCAAAATCTATGTAATTCATATAATTTCTTTTGCAATTCATGTCATATCTGTTAACATTGATGTAATCCCTGTCAATTCTGTTGTAATTTAGGTCATTTCTTTTAAAAATGTATGTAATTCGTGTCATTTCTGTTGTAATTCATGTCATTTCCTTTGAAATCAATGTCATTTCTTTTAAAATCATTGTAATTCATGTCATTGCTGTTGTAATTCAAGTCATTTGTGTAATAATTGATGTCATTTCGATCACACTGCTGGCCTCCTATTACCCTGCCATTATGCATATGCTGTGTTTGATTGATTTTTAAAACATTCTTTCATGTTTCATTGCAATCTGAAAAATGTTCTCTGCCTGTCTCTTAACATATATCTGAAACAGGAAGTCTCCAGCTTTAAATACAGAACCAATGTGGTCTAAATTGGCTTCAGTTCTTGTGTGAAAAAAACCCAGGAAATTAGCTTCCCAATATAACGACTGATAATCTTTCCATTTTCATTACCACAACACATTCAGCTCTCAGTTAGAGATTTAATTCTAGCTAGCAGCTAAGCAATTAGCAATTTTTGCAAATCTTAGCAAATCTTTGGCTAAATCGAAAACATGAGCAAACCAGATCTAGACATCTCAGATTCAAGGCTGTGGAGGATCAACGAAGTCCTCTGGCGCAAGTGTGTACTTTAATCTTGCTGTGATGTTCAGTGTAGTGTTATTAGCAAGCCAGAGATCAGCCAGATAAAACGAGACTACATTAATCTGAGCAGAGTTTCAAACACAAGTGAAGCACTGATGAGTTAATGAGTAGACAGACAGGAAGAAAAATAATTGAAAAAATGTCAAGAGTCTTTGAAAAGTGACCGTAACAGCACTGATAACATTGCAGCCATTTTAGTTTCAAAGTTAAAGAAGAATTTAAGCTTAATGAATAGTTTAAATATGAAAATAAGTACAAATAAGCAAAATATTTGGCTTCCTTAAATGTGTAACACCACTTAAATTAAATTGTGAGATTTTTTTCATGTAAATGGAACAATAAGAGAAAGCTAAAGGTTTGACCTTCCACACACTGTTATTATCGGTTCTTCTCAGTTTGACCTTTGTACAGGAAGTCATTGAAAACTCTTATTCTGGAATCATCACTGACAAAAAAAAAACAACTCAGAGACTTGCTGTCTTTCAGTGAGAAATAAACTATAATTTATGAAGGAATTACATATCAATGTGGGGCTCATTATTTGTGAAAACCTTCTTCTGGGATGGAAAGTGGGAAATTGAATTGAATTGAATTGAATTTAATTAGGCTTAATCATGAGAACTCAATTTAGAAAAGATTTATCAAACTACAGGCCTGGAGCGCTAGAGCACTGTTTAAAGACTGTGCGATTACAGCGTCTTTTTAAGATTATTACTTGTCACAATGTACAAAGTGATCCCAAAAATAATCTCGGCCCGTTTCGATAAAAGAATGTGCGAAAACGTGTTCTCCGTGTCCCATTACACAAGATCCTCTAATGATAGTCTTACTATTAAAGAAAATGACTATGTTCTGCTTCAGTCATCAGTCATCAAGATCCAGCTGCTTCAAAGAAATTGCATAATTAAGCAATATCATATGAGCAAGATTCAGACGTTGTCACAAGGCAGCAGGTAATCACAGATTCGGTACGATTGCAAGTCTGATATTGCTTTTTTTTTTTGTAATAAGAATACATATATAATAAGAAATGCATATACTACCAAATACTGATTAACTATTACTAATTAGCTAATTACTGTATACTAGTTAACTATTACTAAGTAACTCATTACCTTAATTTCAGACACAATATGGCCAAATATTTAGTTTATTTTTGCGTTTCACGTTGCCATACCAACGCACTGACTGATATATTCAATGTAACAAACTATTCCAAGAACTGGAATTTTCTGTTCTGTCATCACTCTTGGAATGTCGCTTGTTCAATCAAATTAGTAGACTGGAACTAACTGTTGTATAAAAGGAACATTATACAAAGTAAGCTTGATGTTATAAGGATATTTTTTGTCTATTAGAATTTTTGCATTTATGTTTACACCACTGCTCCTTCCGTATTTGTAGCATTTCTGTGAGTTCGGCATCATCCTATGGTGGTTTTTAGTGTCACAGAAGTGTCATAGAAGCAGGCGCATTTCCTGAACTTTTTCATTCACTGCGTTCGTTCGCAAAGTTCCTAAATCTGCTGACGATGAGAATGCCACATTACGCGCTCTAAGACCATAAACCTCAACTCACAACTAAAGAATTGTTCTAGGACGTAGGATTATTCTTTTCACCATGCTTTAGAACCTCGTTTGTGGCCCTCCAGGATCTTTGATGCCCCAGATATTGAAGGTGAAGAATCTGATTTTTGACTTAGTATTGTTTTGAAGCAGTATTGTTTGTTATCTGACTAGTCTAGTGTAACCTCACAGGCAGTGTTTGCTACAGTTCAACTGTTGTGGCGAAGGAATTTTCATCTGAGATAAATCGATATCAAACACTGAATCAGCCAGCTTGTCTACTTTTTATCGCTCTCTCAATGGTCTTTACTGCTGAGATCCTAAGTAATCTCTGCAGCGAGAAATCTGTAATCTAACACTTTAGGATGTTGTTACTTATACAGGTACGCATTCAGTAGTAAATCCAGTGTTTCTTGTAAAATACAATATTTATGTGTTTATATTGAGCAAAGGCCTTAAATCTCATTTTCCACTGCTCATCTTTATCAATATAAACCATAAAATACATAATAAATCCATGTGTTCCCTCATATATGAAAAGTCTATATGTTTTATGTCAATATATTAACTACATTTTTGTTTCATATTTAAGTAGACAGTTATGTGTCAAGTCTGTATGTCATGTTCATAAGAGCAGTTTCATGTTTATCATGGATTCCAGCTCCACAGGAAGCTCACAATCTCAAATCTCATTTGTATGCATCATGTCTGGCTGGAATAACTTGCAGTCATTTACAATATCATTCAACACCTTCATCAAGGATCACCAGAGCAGAACATTTTCTTAATCCTGTCCTTACTGAAAACCTACAAGACACTGAATCTTTCAGACAGGTTGAACTAGGGGTCTAAAAACGGTTTGAATATTCATTTGAAGCCACTCGGATGGAAAATATCTAGCTGAGAAAGTACCTTTTAACTTTAAATCCACTTAAATCCCACCATTTGCTAGATCTAAGCTAGTAGTGAACTAAAACAGCTGTGAAATTAATAGGACCTGACCACCCAAGCTTTCCATTAAGGAAATGAATTCTGTGGCAAACTGAGAGTCTCATGGGGAGCTGAGCTTTAGACTCAGCACAGTTTGTTATATAACTCACATTATTATATACTTTAAAATGTTATACTTAGAAACCACCAATTTTTTTTTTGTTGTTGTTAACTGCTGCTCCCTTAACAAAGATATCATTGAAACAGAAGAACAAACGCTATCTTTCGGAAAAAAGAGCGCTCTGGAAGAGCTATCACTAGGAGAAAACCCAGCTTGAATCGCATAACATCACTCAGTGGAAATAGGAAATTTTTTAAAGGTTTTAAATGTTGCTTCTATTTTGTGCAAAACTGCAACGGAAACCCAGTTAGCGCCTTTTTATTTCTTGAAGGTTCAATTTACGTCACATTCTGAATTTCGTACAATGACCAAATAATAACTGACATTACGAATGTCAGTAACGTCCTGATACTGTCCCGGGAAGAACGCGAGGCGGAATTAAAAATGTCCCATACGGTAAATGTTTCCTGTTTGTTGGGATGACACATATCATCCCAAGTATGCATGCATGTTTACACATGCAAAATGTTAACTTTACATTTTAAGCATTTTGAAAATAATTTTAAAGTATTCACCAACGATCCATTTATTTGTGAATATTGTATATTTCTGTATGGGTATGATGTGCAGAACTATTCTATTGTAAGACATTATATTGAGAAGCTTGGGAAACGGATCATGTCCGTAGATCAGAAATGCTCACGCACCACGGTGGCCTTCCGTGTAAAGTCTGAGAAAAACAAGAAAAATATGTCTCCCTTTTCCATTACCTTTAACCTCTGGCCTAGTTCCAGGTCTATCGTTTGGTTTTCTAAGATGTATTTGACAGTAAACGAACAAGCCTGCTGTCTCGAACACAGTTAAGGTACAAGCTGCTAGGCTGAATCTTGGATGACTGAATATCGTCAACTCTCAACCGCCAATTATGGGATTATTCTTAAAATTCACTAGATAGTAGCCCACAGCATAAATCAAGTGTGATAGCCTCATGTTTTAATTTTGTCCTTAGTATGGACACCCGACCTCACCAAAATCTGCTACTGATCTTAAAATCTAAGAAATAAAATGTTCGATACTTATAAGCGTGACATTCTGCCAGTCAAATATCTTCGTCTACCGTCATTCTTAACCACATGAATATGGAAGCATGGAGTGCATATTAAACAGGAAATCCCCACAACATTTTAAACAGGAACTTTTATAGAATTTGTTAGTTTCAGGTCAACAATAATGCTAATGAGAGATTTCGAAGCTTTGATTCCATACCAGCATCAAAGTACCAGGCTTAATTATGAGGAATACAACGTTATGATTAGGAAATGATGTTTAATGAGGTGTGCATGATCAGAATGTAGTCTGTAGTGTGGAATGAGAGGAAAGTGATAGCTGAGACTTCAGGCACCAGTGGGTTGATTCAGTTCGGTTGCTAATCCAATATTTAGCATGCTAATCCCTTCTGCCGGGAACACAGATGCACGAAATGAGGATAATGCAAAATCCACGTAAATATTTGCACTAATGTAGTAGAACAGAAGACTGCATATGAGAGTATACAAGGTTAGTTTTTAGTGAAAGTTTTTAATGAAACTATTAGTATATTGACATCTACATTGTAAAAATGTGGCTTTCGATGAGTCTCAGCCCACACACTGAATACCGCCATTTCAGTTAAGATGTAGACCAGATTTTGAAGAACATAAATTCACAGAAAAAAAGGGTGAAAAAGCCTGACATCATGATAATCCTCCAGGCATTTTTCTTTCATCCTTTCCCACTTTCCAGTCACTTTAATGCTATATAAATATAAATGTCTCAATACAATTGCCAGTCAGGTTACAGAGGTTCAAAGTGCAAATCGATTTCTTTCTTACAATCATTTGAATCCATCTGGCAGCCCGTGTGCCGTCTCCAGATAAAAGCTTTGTAGTCTTTCTCATCACACTCACCAAAAATTTCATGGATGAGCAATTTTCACATTTTCGTGTCTCACTCAATCCCCATCTAATACTGATTAGTGTAGGAAAATGGAAAATAAAGGGAGCCATTTCATAATACCATCAAGTGCCAAGACTAAATGCAGATTTGATTAGATTATTTGGAGCTTAATTAGCTATCCAGCGGGTATCTCTTTTAAAATCTGACAGGATGCAATCTTTTCATGAGGACAGCTCTTTTGACTGCACTAGAATAGAAATATGTCTGTGGACAAAAAAAAATAACATGCATTCATTTCTGTACATTTGCTGGTCATTTGCATGGCAAACGCGACGTACTAATGAATTAATCAGAACAAAAATATTTTCTAAATATCCAATATTTACCGTTGCCTTGCTGCGTAACCAATAGCTACTAGAATTGATGCTAGTCTAGCCTGACGTTAGCAAAGAAAACTTAGTTAAACGTAGCCAGTTAACATTAGCAAATTAGCTATCCTTAACTCAGAATGCTTTTTCTAATTATTTGGACTTCATGCCTTCTAGGAAGGAAAGGAGATGCCTCATTTTATACGAGTCTTTGTGTACTCCACTACATTGAAACATTTTACTGATGTAGAGCCAGGTACGCTCATCCTCAAGTTTCACATTATAGTGTGGAGGCTTATTCATATTCAGATGCACGTGGATAGTTATAGCACCAACCCTAGACACATATGAACGTAGATGGCACATTGCTGTTAAATTCTGTTGTGTGGAATACGTTAATATGGTTGTTGATGTATGAACCAGAGACAAATGTGGCATCTATGTTCATAAGTCTGTAGCTCCAATTACATTGTGTAGCGTGAGACGGTCACCACAGATGATAAATTGGCACAGCTCTACATGGTTTATTCTACACTGATTAACTTGATTGGATGCTTTAAACTGAAATGTAAATAAAATGCATGGGAGCTAACGTCATTGGCTAGATAAGCTAAGAAGAGACCTTTAAAGGTCCACTTTGTAGGATTCAGATGATTGCACCCAACTGACTGGCCCCCTCCCCCCCCCTTAGCCCCCTTGTCAAGTGTGTATTGGAACGTACGGTGGCCATCAGGTGCCAGTAGCATACTTCCAAGCACTAACGTTGCTCCAAGCACGATCACTTGCTTTTCCATGCTAAATAATAAGCATCATTCTCGATTTTTTTATCAAAATTTGGGTTCTCAAACTTATTAGCCAGCACCAGCAAACACTGATTCCTCTTCTTTCTTCTTCCTTGTCTCTCTTTCTTCTTTCTTCATCTATCTTCTGGTGCTTCCATCCGGATTCACGCTGCCGCTTGTAAACACAGAGATTTCCATTCTTGGCTACTGCAGCAGCGCAATGGAAGAGAACCCTCTCCCTATGCAGATATAAAAGGCTCATTCTAAGCTTACAAACATACAATGGTTCCTAGTTACAGGTAATTATACACTAATGAAAATGTACTTATGAATACTATATTCCATTTCTGCTAATAGATCCCTCTAAATCCTACATAGTGGACCTTTAAGATTTGTAATGAGTAATATGAGGGTTAAATAAAAAGGAGTAAGATTTTTTTTTTTTTATCTTGAAAATGTAATTAAGAGTACAAGTATTCAGTTTTAATAATCACCCAAGGAAATTATAAATAGAATAGTTCTCTCACTTCTCTTTATCACCGACATCTCCAAATCTTGGTGCAAGTACATTCATTTTAAATCCACCACTGGGTTCCTGCAGAGGCAGGAATTTGGTGCTCTAAAAGTAGCTGTTAGATTGGACTGTAGTTACACATTTTTTTTCTGGGTGTTAATTTGTGTAGCTGTTAAAGAACACAATTTCCTGTTCTCTATTACACTGAGGTTCACTTTATTAACATTTTCCTAATGTTAGACTATTCTCCAAATCACAGTAGGGTTTCAGGATATAGCATATAAGTCAATTTAATTGACTTTTATGGCATTCAGCCTGACATATATAATGAATCTAGCCTTCTGCTTCCTTCCATTTTAATGCCATCTGCTGCTTTGGACATAGCACTTGGAAAAAGACTGAAATCATTGTACAGTACCCATGGATAAGTAAGTGCGTTGTGATTTCATCTATAAAAGCACAGCAAAAATAGCTGTTGCTATTTTTTCATTAATTACCAAGAGCAAGTTATTACTGCATATATTCCTTTTTAAGTCAGTGCCTTTAGTTACAATGTGTTACTAGATTTGGAAGATGTTTAGATTTGCCAGTGTTCAGGGTTTAGTGGTAATGGAATATGAGACAGGTGGTACATGCTATCCGCTTCATTCACTGGGAAAACTCGCTCAGCGCTCCAGCGAAATTCGTCCCGCTCCATTCCCCTCACACGTATCATGTCGCCAGTTGCTGAAATGGATTCAGGAATATAACGTTATGGTTAGAGGGGCCACACCGGACTTCAACATTGTCCCTCGAACCACCTTTCCAAACAATATTGTGAACATTGTGACTTCACTAAATATTTTCTTAATGCAGTATATTCTTTATGCACTCATTTTTTTTTTTTTTTTACTTTAATGGAATATGTTATTGAAAACATTTAGAACAGTGCAACAAATACATCGGCAAAGTATTTTGCCCAACCATAGGGACAGGTGAAAACCCCCTGTGTATATATCAGCTGTTCAACAAATGTTAATTCATAAAAGTTTTTATAAAGTCCTCATTTACAACATGCATTTTGAGTGACAATTTTTTTTTTTAAGTTTGTATTTGACAGATATGATTTGCTTGCCTTTCCTAATTTTGTGCAATTGTGAGCCAGCCCATTTAGTGCTATGGAATTATTATTGCACCTAGTGGTCAAAATGGGAACTGCAACAAGAGTAAATCAATTCAAATCAAATCACTTTACGGTCACATCACGTTACTGGTACATTGGTACAGTACATGTGAGTGAAGTTCTTGTGTGCAAGCTTTACAAGCAATAGTGGTATACAAAATATAAGAAATAAATATGCACATAAATAGATATGCACATGAATAAGTATGAATACAAAGTATATGTATTCATATGTATGTATTAATATATGTACAAAATATAAGAAATTAATGGAATAAATAGAAGCCCACTGGGGTAGGAATCACATTGCCCCATTTCCAGAGGAGGAGCAAAGGACAGGACCATTAATGATAGCGCTTTGTTTTTTTTACTCTAAATTGGGCTACTTAAAGGCCACCAAAAAAAAAAAAAAAAAAAAAAGTTTTATCAAAAATAATCAGAATTAAATCTCCTGAATTTTTCAAACAAAAGAAAAGTGTAAGTACTTGTAGTGTGCAGAACCACATCTATTGTAGGATATATTACAAAGATTGGGAAAGGGAAAGGGGAAATATGGAGTGAATCAGAAATATGTGTGCACCATGGTGACCTTGTTTCCCATGCAAAGTATGAGAAAAAAATTGTGTCTTAGTTTCCCAATTTCCAAATGTGCCTTCCTTTTCATTCCTTTTTCCAAGTTTCAGGCCTTCTGTGTGAATTCTGAGATGTAGTTCAACTCCATTTTCAATTCAGTTTTATTTGTATTGTACTCATAACAATGGATATCGTCACAAAGCAGCTTTACAGAAACATACACAAAGTTTTTTAAACATTTAGATTTATAGATGTATCCCTAATGAGCAAGCCTACAGCAAAGGTTCAGCTGGATATTTTCCTGAAACTTGGCAACCCTGGTTAATGACATTACCTCTTTTGTGTACGTGTTGAACACAGTTGAACAAAGGTCTAAACCTGCTCAAAATGGACTGCTTATTACAAGGTTACGCTAAAAAAGAATCACTAGATAGTAGCCTATAGCACAGGTCTAGTGTGATAGCATCTCAGTGTAATTTTTGGTTGAAGGTATGTTGTTTTTAACATCATCCTTCCCCAACATAATCTATGGCCACGAGCTAATTCTGTATCTAACCCTAAAAGTGTTGGACTGGCAAAGATGAGCTTAATGTTTCCTCATCATGGCATTCTTGAATAATTCAGCCGCTGCAGGAAACGTAGCCACTTCAAGGTAATGCACGAGCAGAAGATAACAAATTCAAAAGGAACGCTATACCCTTCAAACATAAGCACAACCAGAACCAGAACTCTATTATCTATAAACAATCGTTTGATCTTTTGACTGGTCTGTTCCTTTCTCCTTTTTTCCCCTCTTTTTTCCACACATAATGAACACCGCTCTTACCGTGTTCTGCCTCAAATCCCAGAAAAAAACAGCCAAAATCAAATCAAAGCTGGGCTATCTTAAGACACAGGAGTCTGTCTAATCTCACCCTCATATCCGGGTGTGCTCTACGCAATTGGTGCTCCTCTTATACACTGGGAAACATGGCATAGAGCAACTTTAGCAATAATAGCAACAACAGTTTGTTCTGGCAGCAGAAACACACCATAGAGATGAACAAGTGGAGAGATATTCACGCCATACTGGGGCAAACAGATGTGTTAAATAAGTCTAATTATCTACTAGTTGAATTGCATGTGTTCAGTAATTATGTACTGGCTTTTTGAAAAATCCAGCAATTAAGCACAGCTTGGTGTGGACTGGATGTCTAGCTGTTTAGGACTAATTGGCGACGTAGGAAGCAGCCTGACTCCTACTGTAATAAGAATTCGGGTAGTTTGACCTAATTATAGATTTCGTGGTAAACACTCTAAACGACCCTAATAAATTGCATGCATTATGAGAGAATGAATTTGGAAGACTCAGACTGTTATGGATCTCCTATGATACGGATCATTCCAAGAGCAATTATCTTAAAATTCTGATATATTAATATATTGTTCATATAATTTCATCATATCATTACTGGCATGGAAAATATGAATAACATTTGAGAGTAGACAAAGATTCCCCTTGAATGAATGACACAAGACTTTGTGTCAGGTTAGTAGTGTTCCAGTGTTTATCTCTCAAAATACTCTAGTAAAGGTCTGGGTAAATAATGCTAGGTGTATGTTACGATAGCTGTAAAGGATCATTGAAGAATCCACTAACTGTGTAGTGAATGAGCGACCATCATTAGATCTTAAGGTTTAGACTGAGCTTAAATTCTCTATTTCATCCTCACTCTATTTTGTGTCCCTACACCTTTCAGTCACATGGCAGAAATCAAAAGTAGTTTAAGGACAGGGGAACTGACTGCTAGGACAATTAGCAATCCCACTAGTGAATACGAATCAATAGAAATCACATCCTATAAGTTATAACCAGTTCGAGATAGAAAACGAATTACATTTCTAAACACCTCTGAGGTACTGGAGCACTCATAGTAATATGGATCACTGGATTCACCTGCTAATTACTGTCAGTAAGTCCAGGGCTTTGTTACAGGCTAACTTGGTTTGGAAAAAGAAATCCATGTTCCCATCAGGATGGACATGTAGGAGGGCAGCTGCTGCACGGAAGCCTGCTGGTGAGCGGACCTTAATGTATGTGTTTCTTTCTATAAATAGCCTTACTCCCAGTCTGTGACATTTAGTTCTAAAGCATTCAACCTTTTCTTTATAGATTACCAAAGATCTGAAGCTGACTATTTAAGACTTTTAATAGGAGCACGTGTTTGACCACTAGGACTCAGATGCTCATAAGCAGCGGTGAGGCAGGAGCAATGACAATGCATTATTACTTTAAGATATGAAGTGTCTGTTAAGTAATAAAAATAAAGAATTGCCACTGAATTAGAAAGTGTGTCCAAATATTTGACTGCTACTGTTTGTTATAAACTTGAGTGATGTAGCTGAGCTTGCAGAACTGTCAGAGCCAGAAATCTGAATCCATTTCCTGGAATTTGCCCCACTTTTCCAGTGTTTTTCAGTATTTCTATGAGCATAGTGGTAGGGTCCTCACTCCCTCCTTTTCAGTAACCACTTTATCCATGATCAGGGTCGCAGTGGATCCCGGGAATGCATTTTATATGACACACTTGTCCATCTCAAGGCAGCAAGCACACACACATTCACACCTAGGGTTAATTTGTCTTTGCCAGTCCACCTACTGGGAGATTGGAGGAAACTGGAGAACCTGGAAGATACTCACACAAACATGGGGAGAAAACATGAAATTGCCCCAGACAGGAACTGGAGCTCATAAAAAAAACAGTTTTCCTCATGGGGAGTATTCAAATGCCCCTAGAAGAACAAAACTACTAGCTGTCCTTATGGGAATATTTGTTATAAAATATAAAAACATGAACATGCATGCACATTTCATTGTTCAGGATGGCTTATAGTGGCTTAAGAGTTCTGCTAAATCACATGATGATTGGCATGTACCATGGTGATTGGTTTTTATCTGGTGATTATGCTCCTATTGTTAGGCAGTCCTGTTTAAATAGTAGTCAATGGACTTTATAAACCACTTCAATTTATTCAGTAAACATTCATGCGACAGAAATCCACCAAAAAAAAAGGAGGATTTGCTCCAAATTGAATATTGCTGAATTCAGATGGTTCCTTATCTGCAACTAATCCAGGAGGAAGCTGGATGGGAAGGTATTGTTCTTACACTGTCAGGTTCACCTTCGTATAACAAAGCCAAATTATTCTGTCCTCAAATTCTGCATGAGAAAATGTTGAAATGTCCGCTAAAATGGTATTCAAGTAGTGGCAGAACAAATTCCCAGATTACGCTTCATTCTCACGGGAGGTTAGTCAGACACACACAGCACAAGCCCTCCTTAATCCCAAAACATCTGAGGTTGATGATATATTGTAGATATGTAGTTTAATCAAAGCACAGTTCAGTAGAAATAGGTTTGTACAATGCTGTAAGTGAGTCAGACTGGGTATTTGACATGGACCCTGAGGAATAGAGCTTGGCTGATGTTATGCTAAAATAAGACAATATACTTTAATTTTTTTGGCACATGAAATTGAGAATTGCACAGCTTGGGTTAGGCTGGGAATACAGGATAGTGACGTGAGTATGCATGACAATAATATAAACACATTCAGTCACTGGGATTCTCATGGGTACATTGGCTGTGTTGTTTCATTTCAGGGGTGGAAAATGTACTTAAGTGAAAGGTTAGATAATGTGGAGGAACAAAGCCCGAAATGTATACAAGTAAAAGTAAAAGGGTTGATATTTTAAGTTAAGTGTGGGAAAAGGAAGTTTTTATTAGTTCATCTGTTTAGAAGATTAAACAGCCTGGAAACATCATTCAGCAGCTCTGTTCGCTAGTCACATGAATGACTAACACTATATAGCTTGCCAGTGAACAAATCAGAAGTAAAATGTCAAACAGCTAATATTTACTATTGGCAAGAGTTTGACTTGCTGCCTAGTCAATTGTTTAGCTATTCAGTTTAAATAACATTCAAGGAAAATATAAATATGCCAAAATAATATTTAAGAATAGTACTGAAGTACAATTACTCAAGTATTTTCCACCCGTTTTAAGTTGAATTGAGGTTTTCATCTTACATTTTCAGTAATTATATGAATTGTTATTTTCTGTATTTCTGACCTTTCAGCTGTCTAGAATAAAAAAGAACTGTATATGAAATTTGCTATTGTAAAATTTACTCAAACTGAAGAAAACTTACTTTATGCCAGATAAAATTCGTTTTCTCCTTGTAAACATTTTCTTCAATTTGATTTGCAGCACACCCAGAGTGCAACCACATGTCCTCAAAAGAGTGATTTCTGTATTATTTCTATGCCATAATTGTCTCAACCCCATATTTGACCTACATTCCTAAATGACTATTTGTAACAAGTCACTTTTCTGTTCTTTCTCTTGTCTGGAGGGTGTTTACAGAGCAAGAGAACACACATTTATGCTTTTCATGGGTTATATTACCTCATCCTGCAGAGCAGCAGACCCCATGCTGCCCTTGTGCACACAATCACATGGAGCCAATTAGCCTCGGAAAAACCAGTAATGATAAATAAGAGGAAATGTACAGAGAAGAGGCTGGGAGATTTTTCTTGTCTCAGTGTCTCAGTGATCAGGGGTGGAATGTAATGAAACTCCCTATATATATATACTGTATATACACACAACCCAAATTCCAGAAAAGTTGGGACTTTACAGTTGAATAAAATGAAAACTAAAAGACTTTAGTTTTGAGCCAATATTTTATTCACAATAGAACATAGATAACATGACAAATGTTCAAACTGGGAAATTGTTCACCTTTATCCACTAAATGCCTGCTTCACATTCGGAAAATTCAGGTTGTATTTAGATAGATAGATAGACAGAGAGATGGAGAGATAGATAGATAATTATACTCTCATTACAGTACTTGAGTGCATGCTTCACTGTAATAGTACTTTTTTGAGTATAATAAAATCATAGTACTTTTACTTGAGTATTTATTTTTTTTTAAATACAATATTCAACCTTGCTATAATTATGTTTTGATAAGCATGGAAGAAGCTAATTAACAGACAGTATGAGCAAATTTTAAGTAGCACAATCAAACTAAAGCAGCTTCCACATCCAATATTTATTCTTCACTTTAAAATAAAGAAAAACTTTCTGCATGCTTTCTTATGTATTACTTGCCAACAGAGTTTTTAGCGTGACTGTATTCTTAGCCCAGGTCCTAGTGATCTTTTTTTATTTTAGAATCAACAACAGCAACAAAAACCACAAAATAAATACCCAGGATTTGCAGGGGAGGGATTAAAATATTTCAAAAGTGCATATGAAAAGAGGAAACAAGTATATGTGACCATATGGTGTGACATTATATTAATAAATAAGCTGCGGATGGTGAAAACCAGCCAACAATAGCACCTAAGTCACATTATAGCTTATAATATTATAAACACAAAGAGCAATTCTACAGCTAGCATTCATGCATTCACTGAGCACTTCTTTCCACATGATGCATGCTGTTTGCTATATATATATATCTGTAATGAAAATGCAGAGGCTTACAACTTAAAATTCCAAAAGGGGATGGAAAAGCATTTTAATTGATTGTCAGGGCTAACGTTGGCTTTAACAATGGAAAGTAGGCTGTGATGTCAATAAAAATGTATGCCTGGATTCTTGACGCAGACAGTGGATGGTTTCTGCAGCACACTTAAAAGAAAAAGTGTGTTTCTCAAAATTATTTTAAAGATTATTACCCAAACACCTGTGTGGTGGCGTGGGCGTGGTCGAGTATCAGTTGTGGACAGAGAGGAGGCCGATTGAACGTAACAAGTGATGGTTCTCACCTGTGGTTTATTTCTGGAAATTTATTTTTGTGTCCATGTGCTAGCAGGGGAGAGAAGCTGGTAAGCAGGACGAGAGAGACAGCTGAGCCGGAAAGCGAACCAAAATGTATTACAACCTGTAGATTCTTTCCAACTTTTTATAATGAATTTAAAGTGACGGTTATTAGATTAGTGAACCTTACTATCCTCCAAAGTAAGCTAGTAACACCCTGCTCCAACGGTAACCACTATGCAATAAATAAACAATTCATTCATCATGTGTTTTTCCCATATTTTGTCCTCTTCTCTCTCCTTTTTCTTCCCAGGACACCAGAAGGCTTTGGTCTTTTTTTGACATGATATATATATTTTAATTAGTCTACTGATGTTAATCATTACGTTTCACAGACAGCATCACTCACTAGCAGCAATGTCTGAAACAGCCTGATAATGATCTGCCAACCTGCGGAGAGATCGACATTTGTGGAAACGTGTACAGGTAAGCCATTGGCTAGCTGAGTAAGCTATACGATCTTAGATAAAGAAAGACTGTCGATGACAAAAGTTCTCAGAGTGGGACCATAGCTTTACTGGGATCGTCTCATACAGTGTGACAGATAAAAGTATTACAAGAAGAATCTGTCTTTTAGTTTTGTGGTTTTCCTAACTAAAAACATTCTGTATCCTAACATCCTGTAGTATGAAGGGAACTCTGACCACTAACGTTTCATGGCCGAGCTGACTCTGTTGCGCATGGAAGCCGTTTTTTCCACCAGATAGAAAAGAAAAGATTTCATGACACGTTTTTTTCTTTACTTTTGGCAGCAGGGGCATGACTCATTTTCTCAAGATTCTGACTCAGATTTGTCCAATATTTTTAGATAAGAATTTTTTGATAATGCACCAACATTTGGAGACAATATATCACAATTTTGAGACAATATATCAGAATTCTGAGACAGTAAGTCACAATTGTGAGATAATACATCAGAATTTCGAGATAGAAAGTAAAAATACTGAGATAAGTCAAAATTTGGAAAGGATAAGTCAGAATTCTATGATAACAAGTCAGATAATTAGTCAAATTCTTGACATATTTCTCATGGCAAAAATAAAGAAAAAACATGTTATGCATTTTTTTCTTTTTGTGTTCCTGACAGAAATGGACTTCCATAGATTTCTGAGCATAATCTGAAAGTGTGTGGTGTTTTATTCTCGGTAAATCTAAAGGTTGATCCTGGTGAAAAACAATTAAATGAAATTCATTATTATATTTTACATTTTCAGCACGTAGCTTGGCCCAATACGGTAAATAATACAGTAGAAATATCACATCAGGTCCCCATAATTCCTCACCAGACGTCTCTGTGACCTGAGTGCCTGTTTTATTTATTTTTATTATTAATCTTACAGGAAACACGTTCTTCTTTAGCATATTCTCCACTCAAGCATCAGATATTTTCTTGCTGTTTACTCAGTGAGTAGTTGTGTATGCCTTTTGTGTTTATTGACCTTGGCTTGTCTACTTGGTATTCAGCTTTGGATTACCTCTTCTCTATCGTCTGCCTCTGAACATTGGTGTATCAGATTTGAAATGTTTACTGAGTACAGATTTGAGTTTGTGCTTGGACTTGTTTGCATATATTTTTGTCCATGCTATTGGATTCTGCTCTGCTAAATGTGTTACAATAACAGATTTTTCTATATATTTTCAGATGAGTTGTATTAAAAATGCAGACCACATTTAGGAAGAGTTGTCTAAACAGGAAGACAGTAGAATCAATTCTATGATTCATGATGATTAATGATGCAGTATAACATCTGTAGGAGTGAAACTGATAACCGTTATTATCTTGATTTAAAAGCTCTCGAGGAGCGTCTCAACAATATTACAATTAAGCACGTAAAAAGCCATGGATCTGATCATTAAAGCAAAACTCAATCATATATGAATCTTGTGTGTGTGTGCGTGTGTGTGTGTGTGTATTTTTGTGAGAAAGACTTAGAGAGAGAGAGAGAGAGACATGTGGAAGAGAGCTACAGCATAACACATTGCAAAGCAATTTGATTATAAATAAATATAGCAATTTCAGATAATAAGCAACAAGGGGCATTATCTACAAACAATAACCAACAAAAACATTATACACCTCTGAAAATAACTTAATGAAATTGCACAGAAGACACATTAGGAGAATTATGCAGTCTTACAGCACTTCTAGGCAATATGTTTGGCTGACAGGTAGCACTCTCTTATGTATGTTCAGCAGTGAGTCATCAAAAAACAGCTTTTCTGGAACTAAAGGGGTCACTAAAACCTGACCCGAAATTGTGAGAAATGTCCCCATATGCTGTTATCATAATATCGCGGAAGCATGCCTAATTCAGTGATGGACCACAGTAGATATCAGAAGCCACAGGTGGTCAATATTTAGATTATTTCCTTGGCGTGTTATAAAGAAAGATGAAAGTGAAGGCTTTTTTTTTTTTATGAATCTGAAGCACTACACCAATGTAACAATGGTATCACAACTACAAGCCTTCTTTAAATATTTATATTAGTTTATATTATTATTTTAATAATATTATTTTATTAAATAGAGAACTCCATTAATATACCTCAAGAGCCCACTATAACCGGAATAACAATATTGCTTAACAATTTTTTTCCTTTTTTCTTTTCTTTTCTTTTTTTTTTTTTGCATCAGTACTATGCCACAATTCTGAAGTATTAGCTCAATTTATTTTAAACAGTAAGTCAAAACCTATTTGATAATACAAAAAACATCTTGAGATAATGAATGGAAGTTTTGAGAAAAAAAGTTATAATTCTAACATCAGCCAAAGTTTTCGGATAATACACCAGAATGTGAGATAATAAGTCAAAATGTTGAGATAATGCTACCAGAATTAACAAGTAAAAGTTTCGAGATAATGTCAGAATATTAAGATCAGACAATTTATTGAAATTTGAATTCTGAAATTTTTTTTTAGAATCAGTGAGAAAAGATACAATGTCAAAATTCCGAGACAAAATGTCCAAATTTTGAGATGAGTCAGAATTTTGAGAAAATAAGTCAGAATTTCTTTAATATTACATCAGAACTCTTGAGATAAAATGCCAAACATTTCAGATAAATCAGACTTTTAGGATAATAGGTAGAGATTTTGAGATAACAAGTCAGAATTTTGAAATAAGTCCAAATTTTTGGATACTAAGTCGATCTTAAGATAATAGTCAAATAGATAAAAGTCCAAATTTTGACATGAGTCATGACTTTGAGATAATATGTCAAAAGT
>JAQQZR010000011.1:3073360-3092101 GCA_030068235.1 Notoglanidium macrostoma | reverse complement strand
TAGCCAGTTGACCTAATCTGCATGTCTTTGGACTGTGGGAGGAAACCGGAGCACCCGGAGGAAATCCACGCATGCACAAGGAGAACATGCAAATTCCGCACAGAAAGGCACCCTGGGTGACGCGGGGATCGAACCCAGGACCTTCTCGCTGTGAGGCGACAGTGCTAACCACTGCACCACCGCCCAAGTGCAGAATATTGAATAATAAATATTTAAGATTTCAAACTTTTTAAAACCTTCTGTTTATTTTTTTATTTTAAATGAAAAAAAAATCCAGATTTTCAGACTTTTGGACACCACTTAATTAACCCCTAACCCCTAACCCTAACCCTAACCCTAGTATCATCCTGCCCCACCAAAATCAATGGTCTTGAGCCATTGCTACATAAAACATAAATCTAGAATAAAATTTTTGAAGTTTCAAGCTTCCCATTTCGTCCTGAATGAGAATCCACACTGATATCACGTAACCCAGGACATACTGTATGTACCGATCTCACAGCTCATTGCTTTATCTTATACCTCTTTCGGTTTCTGCTCTGATTTCTGCTGCTCCCTGGTTGCAGGGCTGCTGTGTCTAACGGCCAGGGGAAGTTTAGGGCACTGGCCGAGCTCTGGCAGGGATCTGCCCTCCACGTTAGCCAGCATGCAATTCTGATAGAGCTGTGAGCGGACGAAGCGAGTGTAGCTGTCAAACTTCATCAGCTTAAAGATCTGTGGGTAGAGCGAGAGAGGAAGGAGGAAAAAAAAAGATTACCTCAGATTACGTCTAACCCAGTTTTATTCTTCTTATATCATAGATGCTGAATTAAGTCTTGTATATGTTTTTGCACTGTCTGAAGGAATTCAGTGTTAAAACATCACATTGTTAAAACGTTAAAACTGCTGTACAGTATTTATTTTGTAGCAAAATAATAACATTGGGTGTGTTACAGGATTGTACAGTAAAAGACCGGACAATTAGAGCAGTGCGTTGGATTTGTAGTAGGATACGTAGCATTAAAGCAGGAGCAAGAATGCTAAAAATGATCTTTGCGTCAAATTTGTAAATTAGCAGATCGTTTTTGTGCCCTTATTCTAGTTTAGCTTTTTTTTTTTTTTTTTAGCTGAACACGAACCCTTCTCGGTGTACGTTTCTACTGTATGCTTGCTGAATTAGCGCAATCATAAGGGAAGTGGTGGCTCGGTGGTTAAGGCTTTCAGTTAACGAGCAGAATGTGATGAGTTCACATCCCCAGCACCGCCAAGCTGCCAAATTTGGGTCCTCAAGCAAGACATTCATCCGTTTAGTTATATCTTGCTTTTTATAAAAGTGTCAGGCAAATATGGTTTTATATGGTCATTAAATGACTATAAAATCTTTCAAAATCATCCAGAAAATCTACAGCATGTTACTGGAAACATTCAGTAGCAGCACAGTAATTACCAGTAAATAGATTACAGTATTTTATTGTAAGCAGGGCTTACAGTAATTAAGACTGTGAGAACGTTCAGTATTTACTGGAGTTTTAAATGCACATGAACCACGGTATAGGAAGTTTTGAGTAAAAGGCAGACTATCCTAACATCAGAGACTGATAAAAGTCAAATCTAATCCTGTGCATCGGTGCTACAGTCTCTCTGTTTAGATCATATCGCTGTTATCTGTCAGGTTTAAGCAGACAGTCCCGATAGCATAAAATCACAATTCTAAAAAACAAATATTGAATAAAAAAGTTAAGATATATTCACAATAAATGAGTGTCGAATATGGGCTTCTCTCAGTGTAACTGTGATGTGAACGGGTGAAAATGCATAAAGTGCATAACATTTAAGGTTTTCATTGCTTTTATATATATATATATATATATATATATGAAATGATGTATATGACTCTAAGCATTTTACGTCATCCAAATGCCCGTTACCTGTTGCTGAGCTTTTTGAAAGATATCAGGATGAGGCTGCTGTATATCCTTTTCATCGACTCGACCCTTGTCGTCAATATTGATAGGACTGCAGGCACATTTGGACAGGTAACCGTTGTAGATTGAGAGAGCCTCCTTGCTTAGCTAAGACAGCAAAATGAAGCAAATTAGTCAACTGGAATTAGTCTATTGCAGTATTATAACATATAAGAACAACGTAGTTTCATACAGTATATTCTGCTCGCGAAGCATCGCAGTGCAGCGTAACACATTGCGAGGAATCTACCCTATTCAGCATACATGAGGTCACAGGTGCCTGCATGTTTCTAGTTTCTCTATGATTGACAGGAGAGAGTAACACTATCCCTCCCAGTAATGAACAGAATTTACATTTTTAGGATTTACGTATATATGTATAATTTCCCAATAGGCTTAACACTTTTCTGTTATGACACTCGAGATCCGACAATTTTTCTTACTTATCATTATACTAGGGGAAAAAAACCTTACACCCCGTAACATACCTTTTCAGTGTTACTGGCTGGTATCTTGCGGAAATTCTCACACGCCAGCCAGAAAAGGATGTTCTCCACACTGACCTCGGACTTCAAAAACTCCTGTAAGTTATAATAAAACATATGTATATTACAGGCAGTCCACTGTACAGCTATAATACATGATCGCTAAATAAATAGCGCAGCAGAGTACAGTATAATCAGCTTCAGCATAAATAGAATTTAGCACACTTCACATTTGTTGGCTAAAAAATGTAGTCTTGGTTGTTCTCCAGTCCCAACACTTGAACACTGAGCATGTTTTCTCCCCAACAGGTGCCCCACACACTCTCTTCACACCCCCACACTCCTCGACAATTATCATGACTCATAATGTGGGCTGATTTCTTTTCTCACCCTTTTAGGAAAAGGCTTCTCATTGAGTACCTAAGACTGTACAAATGTTCTGAGGCTTGGCGAGCTAATATGTATTAATCTGCGAGCTGAAAGAGTTGCTGATGCGAGTCGATTGCCTCAGCAGGGAAGCCAGCTACTTTTAACATCTCAGTACAAAACGAACACACCATCAAGTGGTAAAGTATGGAGAAGTGCATCATTTAGAAATCCAGTATTGACTCACGTTGAAGAGGAAGCTTTCTTGGCGAATGCTCCCTTCAAAATGAATTCAACTGATTGATCTCCACTTCCTGCTGGTAAATGTTCTTTTTACAGTCATAAAATTGCTCCAGATTAATGCATGGTATACAAGATGCATTTCCTTTCTACTTCATTGTATTCAAAGAACCAGTGCTAAGGTAAAGCCACACTAGAGGGAATTATCTTTATTTAGCAATACAGGTACTTATTCCTGATTTATAGGGTTCTGGAAGGCTCTGGTTAGAGCGGTGGTTCTCAAAGCAGGGACTAGGTTATAGTAGTGGAAATCCGAAGTCTCTATTATCAATGCTAATATATTTATTATTTAGTTTTTATAGTTATTAGCATGTTTGACTGCTAAAATAAACAATGAGACATATAAACTAGGAATACACAGCTTTAGAGCTCCAGTAAATACCTAGAATATTGTACACATTTAAATAATATGCCTAATATTTGTGCGGTTCTTAAAATAAATCAGTACTGAAGAGTCTTTATAGTTAAAGAAGTCTCTGGCTGAAAAATGATCGAGAGTCAGTCAATTAAAAAAGGGTTGCTTGAGGTTCAGTGTAACAAAGTATGGAATGTTTTCTTCAAAGATAATGTTTATAGGATTACATAAGTCTACATTCATTCATTCATTCATTCATACATCTTCTGTAAGCTCTTTATCCTGGTCAGGGTCACAGTGGGTCCAGAGCCTACCCTGGGAACACTGGGTGTGAGGTGAGAATATGCCCTGGGCAGGTTAGCATCCACACACACACGCACACACACACACACACACAATGCACTTAGGGGCAATTTAGTATAGCCACATCAACCTGAGTACAGAATTGATTTTCACAGCTGAGAGGAAACTGGAGAACCTTGAGGAAGCCCATGCAAACACAAGGAGAACATGCACACAGGCAGTAACCTGAGCTCAGGATCAAACCAGGAACACTGGAGCTCAAGAAACAAGTAAACAAGTAAAGCCACCCACCTTACCGCCCTGACAACTGACACAAACCTGCTATAGCATTTATAAAGCCTTATTCTATACAGCATCAGTTGAGGCGCTTTCATTACTTTCGATGTATAGTTACGATAACACAGAGTGACATAGTCAAGCAACATATTTTTTTTGTTGACGATGAAGATTCTAACAGTTTCATAGCTGACTTTCACATGAGAGAGCTGTGAAAACTGACTAAAACTCAACGGATGCCAGAGTCAAAATGCTGATAATGTAATAAAGCTTGCCAAGCAAGGGTTAAATTAGAAAACACAAATCAATACAGGTGAGCATAAAGGTGTTCGGTTTTGTAGTTTCTCCTAAACTCGGCACTTGGTAGGAATAATGTCACTGTTACAAAACCTTCTCTGTAACACTGTTCACTGTGAAGGTTTTAACCAGGACAATGACAACTCGATTGGTGTCATCTGACCTTGGCGACAACATTTCTCTGGGCCTAAAGTAAAGTGCATCACTTATTCCTGCTCAGAAGATTTTTTATGAATCAAAACTGCAACAGTATCAAGTGGCAAATTATAGACAAGTGCATCATTTAGAAAGTCAGTATTGACTCACTTTGCAGAGGAAACTTTCTTGGCAGGTGCCCAATAGAAAGATAAAGCACATTTCTTATTCCTGTTTATGAGATTTTTATGAATAATTAAGACAACGTTATGACACAGTAAAGATGAGTTATGTCTGTTTACTCTAGCTTTAATGTAAAGTGTATTCATTTTCTTGTATAGAACAATTCTATTAATACTTACTTATTAATACACAGTACTGTCATAATATAGTAATGTATAGTATTTTCTCTGGATCTAATGTAAAGTACTTTATTTTTCCCTGCATGTAAGATTTTTTAAGACAATGTTATGGCACAATAATGGCAGCATCATGGCCCTAAATATGGCCCTTTCCATTTTTTTGCCCATAGCAATGCCTTGACACTGTAATGACAGGGTTATGTATTATGTATTTCCACTGACCCAAAATTGCTTTTGATGTTTGACGTTCAAACCGTCGTCACATCATACATGGAAAACGTCCTAATACAACATTACATCAGAACCAGGATGGTTTTTGTTGTCAACTTCACATTTCATCAACAAAATTGCTCCAAAATATCTTATGGAGGGCTTATTCAGGTGTCATGAACACTATTCTCAAGTCAAGTATTAGCAGAATGAGCTTCAGTTACACACATTGTAACTATAATGGAAATGACTTAGAGGCTGCACTAGTTATATTGCAAGATATCATTCGGAAAATGTTTTTACAAGCATATCTGTAACATTTCCTGTCACGTCAACATTTTATCATGACAGGTTAATATAACAGAGTGGTTTTTTTCTTTCGTCAGTAGCATCTGTTTGGCAAAGACACCAGTCAGAGGTCTTGGACTCACGGTGAAGTAGTGCACTCCCAGTGGATCTTCTAGCAGTCTCTCAAAGCTGACAGCCCAGCTGGCAACCCGACCCACCCCGGTGGCCCCGCCGCTCGGCACACTGGGAAGGCTGGAGTTACTGTTGGAGCACTGCGTGTCTGAGCGCTTCACCGGCTCCAACGCGTTCAGCTCTGGCGAAAAGGGACAGATGTCAACTCAGTGCTCATTTTTCATGCAGTTAAGATAACATCATTTCAAAATGGCTCTTAGTTAACCCTTTAACCTGCGTTTGACTTATTATTCAGCTATTCATCAATAACAACAATGACTTATTCTGCAATTGCAGTGAATCTACACAGAAAGGTATACAGTTAAAGAAGGAGAAATGTAAACCTAGACTGGCTGAGAGGGCTTCAAGTGGGGTCTGTCGTGCATAGCCAAGTGGGCTGCCAATTTGTTTGTTTATTTTATTATTATTTTATTCCAGTTAAGGATATCACAACTCACCATGATCAAAATGATACTACTGGCAAAAAGAATGTTAAGAAAACTCAGTTTTCAAGGCAGAGATTATAATAATGACACATGTTATTTCCCCGGTAGTGATAAACATGACTCTGATTAATGTAATGTGACTCACTTACAGATTTGTTTTTGGGACCATTGTGCAAACTGGGCTATATGGCATTGTTATACATTTCTCTTCATCTCTTTATGATATTTTCATTTGAGCACATTGATGAGAGTAGTTTATGATTTCATTTGAGGAAGTAACCATTAACGTTGACAGCTGTAAAAATGAGCTCTAAGCTTTAACACGAGCCCGTCTGGTAAGTCTGACATTAATAGAGGTCAGTATATGGAAGCCATTACAATAGAATGACACGACTTTCAGTAATGAGGTTATGGTTTAAATGAAACCTCATAGATGTATAATGGAAGTGCTACATTGTTGTAGTACAGTAATGTTAGTATGGCAACTCAAGCATGCGACGTGAACGAATCCATTTCTGGCGAGTCACGTGGTTTCTTTTAGCTCTATCAGACTTCCAGTCTTTCTGCCATCTCCCCCACATTCATAATGAACTAACGGAGGAAGTCATTGTGGTAACATCTGCACCCCAAACAGGATGTAAACAGGTCAATGACAGACTAAAAGGCTCATACTGTGACTTCCAGCATGCGTTGCGGATGTCACGTGTGAAACATAAAAACACTGCGTGTTTTCCACGCAGTAAAAGAAAAGCACGTTTTTAAAGTGTCATTGAGAATTGACATGTAGCCTCAAATTATATTCTCCAACTTTTAAAAGGTCACTAATACAATTATGACGAGTTAAAATATATAACCGCACTGTTACTAAATGTTTACTTAAGTTCAGTTCACATCATGCAAACATACACTGCTCTCTCATGAACAATATTAGAGTTAATGATTTGCTGATGATGTTCCTAGTAAACTGGAAGTACAATACAGGGTATTCATGCTGTTTGTTCTCATGGCTAATGCATTATTAATTCATAACTCACCTCCATCTGAGACAGCCAGGGTCTGTAGGTGGGGAGAAAATTACAGTGGGTAAAATGAGACGAGATTAGATGAGTCATAGCTATTTGTAAGTATAATAATTGTAGTCATCAATCTCATATGAGCATCTCACACTATTGTTGTGCTCAGAAACACCCAGTTTAGTATAGACACACTCCTACAAAAAAGAGCACTACGTTTCTATTACAAAAAAAGACTTTGAGCTTCTGTTAATGTAGCGGCCACAGCGTATATGAATAAAGTGATAGAAAGTGAGCAAGACAGCAAATAACGACAGCGATTTTAATGATATATGGATTAATATTGGCAGCAACAAAGTCTGATTCAGCAATAAAAATGGAGCTTGGAAGCTGATAAAAGTGAATATTTGAATTATTTTCACCACGTCACATTAAAGTAATTTCTTTTTTCTGCAGTGTTTTAAATAAACGTACAGTTTTTTAAAATGAAGTACCAATTATGGGTTACAGCTATGGGTTACAACAACTCCGAAGCCTAAAACCAAATCTGAAAAAAAGAATCTCCAAAATGTTGTGTAAATTAGTCCAACGATGAAGCGTCGTGGATTTCCAGGGAAAAGTAGACGCTTTCAAAGTGCTCAATCGCAGCCATCTGCCGCACTCTTGTCCATGAAGTGAACATGGACCTGACGACATGGAGTAGAGTTAAGTGGAGTTAGAATGAAAGATATGAATTGTGATTAGGTATAGTAAATGGCTCTATAAATTCCTTTTAAGCCAGTAACTTTGGCTGTTAGATGCTAATGATTGCAGCCTAAAGCCTAATGTCATGTTCAAAGAGAAGTTGGAACTTGTAATTCCCAGCTTACAACTAGTAAAGCCGCTCATCAACTTGGGGTAGTTGTCTCAACTACCATTTCCTTCCCTGTCCACAGTGTGACGTTAATTCAACATGGCCGCTCACACTGTGAACAATGTAAACAGTGTCTCTACTTTTAAATTAGTTTACAGCAGTATTGACTATAGATCAGTTAATATATAGACACAGCACTTAGCTAAATCTATAAAACCGACCATACTAATCACTGTTTTGTGAAAGTAATTATCAATGTTAGAGTTATCACTAAATTTAGCTGGCTAGCTTGTTGCTAACGCTGCTCACAATAGTCCTATTGTCTGCTGCTGTTGCTGTACTGCTATTTTTATGTCCAAAATGTTGCACGGATGTTTGAAGTTCAATATAGTAGAACAGTACAAACGGCCAATCAGGCCGGTAACTGTAAAACGGCTGCTGAAGTAGCGTTTTATGAGCTTTACATGCTCTGATAAAGTAAATAAAAGACACTCTTTTGCGGTGGCCAACACAGTTTTTTTTCCACTTTGCATGTTGAACCTGCCAAGGTGAGAAATGACATTATAACAACTTGCAAATGACCACTTACAAGGCACCATGAATGCAGCTAGAACATTACTGAAATAGTTATCCTGGGCATCGAGTGTTGAACATCATTGTAGAAAACATGAAAATGATTTTATTTGTTTGACTATTCTGAAAGCATTTTCTTGGGAATCCCAGCTGCTCCACCGTTGGCGTAATTTACAGTGGGTAATAAAAAGTCTACACATTCCCTATTAAAATGGCAGGTTGTTGTGAAGTAAAAAAATGAAACTAAGATCAATCACATCAGCTTTTCAACCCTTAATGTGAAATTAAAAAAAGTATAAAGTATTTGTGTAAAGTACTTTAAAACCTATTATAAAGTTTAAACCTTTACTAATTAATAACCTATTTAAACCTATTACCTTTTATAAAGTATAAAACCTGCAAAGCAGTCAGAAATATTTAAGGAAGAAATAAGAAAATAATGTGGTAATAACCAAACAATAACAATAACAATAACAATAACAATAACCTGGTTGCGTAAGTGTGTGCACTGTTTTACAACTGGGGATGTAGCTGTGTTCAGAATGAATCAATCACTAATTTAATCTCACGTTGAGAAGTAATCATCATACAGCTGTCAACGATGAAATTATACTGATTAACCTTAAATAAAGACCAGCTGTTTCTGAAGGATTTTCTTTACATCTTATTGCTTTCATCTGACTGCTGAAGCCATGGGCCTCCAAGAGCTTAAAAAGCAGGTACAGTATCTCACTTGCCGAAGGATATCGATCAAGAGAGGGGTATAAAAGAATTTCCAAAATATTAGATGTACTGTGAAGTGGAGAAAACAGAGCACCACAGTGACATCATCAAGAACAGAAGAACCCTCCAAAAATGTACAAAAGAACAAGACAAGAACTTACAAGGGAGGTTGCCAAGAGACCCACTGCAACATTAAAAACATCTGACAAGTATTGATTACTCTCTGCATGTGACAACAACCTCTTCACATGTCTGGGCTATGGGGTAGGGTGGCTATACAGAAGCCCTTTCTTATGAAAAACATCCAAGCCCAACTAAATCACCCTAAACCATACGGCAAAATGCGTCATGGTCTGGTGAGACCAATTACAATTAAAAGGTATATTAATTCCATAATTTCAAAAGATGCAAAAGGCACAGAAACAAGATGAAACATGGTGATGGTAGCATCATGCTCTAACACTGCTTTTCTTCAGCCAGAACTGGGGCTTTCGTCAAGGTGGAGGGAATTATGAACAGCTACAAATACCAGTCATGCAAAACATTCAGGCTTTTGCTAGAAAGATGAACATGAATAGGAATTTCACTTTTGAGCACAGCATTGACCCAAAGCATATGTCCAAATCAACAAAGGGATGGCTTAACCAAATGGAGCCCTGACCTAAACCCAACTAAGAATCTGTGGAGTGACCTGAAGCAAGCTTTGCACAAGAAGCGCCCTCACAATTTGACAGCTCTAAAATGTTTTTGGAAGAAATTGTGGGAAAATATTGCTAAGTCAAGATGTGCCACGCTAATAGACTCTTACCCAAAAAGACTGAGTGGTGAAATAAAATCAAAACGTGCTTCATAATAGTATTAGTTTAGGGCTGTGCACACTTATGCAACTAGATTAGTCGAAGTTTTTTATTTTTATTTTTTTCTCTAAAAATATTACTGATCACTTTTCACTTTATTAGTATACTAATAAAAAGAGTTAAGATGAGAAAAGTTCTGTCATGATTTAGCTTAGATTCATTTTTCTTTTTTACTTCACAAAAACCTGCCATTTTAACAGGGGTGTGTATACTTTTTATATCCACTGTACAAAAATATCTGTGTTTCTGTGATTTGAATTTTTAGAATTTGTATCTAGGGTTGTATTTGTTTTTTTATCTCAAAACTGTAACCTGTAATTTTGAATAATATATTTTTTACAGGCAAACATATCTTGAAAACAAAAACAAAACACTGACAAAAGGATCAATTTGTTAAATACACAACAGAACTAGGTTAGTAACTAACTAGAAATTAGGTACTAATTTCTACCAAGGTAGAGGGAACATAATTGTATATGATTCCAACAAACTTTTGTCAGCTCCCAAGATCTATATAACTAGACATTTGTGTTTTAACTCTCTAAGTCCAAGACAAAAGGGCTGAAGAAATTGAAAGTTAGCAAAAAAACCCTGAAAAACTCAACTCCAAATAATCTTAGTACATCGTTGAACTAACAAAAACATGGAATAAAGCTAACTACTGCCAATCGGCTACAAAATTCATCACAGTAAAGCTTCGAAGCCTTGGAAATGTATGTAAAATAAATGGAAATATTTTAGCTAGTAATGAAACTGTGCTCCCTATGAGCACCATTCCTCCTCATATCACTATTTGTTCACTAATCAGGTTCGTTACATACAAATAATTGTTCTTTGAGCTGATTTTCACGCAGACTAGTTCCAAAAATATTAATATGTACAAAAGCACTTCACATTCGCACACACACAGAAACAAATGAAACCTCTCAAATCCTACCTGAAGTCTATCAGCTGCGCCGGCATCATTCAGAGTCAGAGACATTGTCTTTGCACGAGAAGAAGTTTAGGTACTTTACAAAAACATGAGTTGTCTCTGATATATGTCTGAACTTTGTCGTCTATGACTAAAATGAAACTTCCTGGTAGACCAGGAAGTCTTGCTATAGCAACATGCCACAGGAGGAAGTGTGTATACTTCAGAAAATAAAAACGGTGCTGCGAAACAACTTTAGTGCTGGTAATTGCTATATACTTATCAAAGGGAAAAATGTACAATATATAATTAAGGCTGTCAAAAAAGTCTTACATTAGGCATAGTGAACACTTAATAGCTATTAAAAAGCATCAAGCAATTTCTAGATTCTGGCCCAATATAATTACAAAGACTACAAAGGCCGTGAGGGGAAAAAATACCAGAAATAAGAACAGTACTTTAAAAGGCTTAAACACTTGAGCTTTTATCTCAACTTCCCAGAAAGTTGAGAAAATTACTGCCACAAGCTTATCTTAAGGTGATAACACTGAATATTTTACAGCCAAAAGAAGAGTTGAAGCTTTCTTTACATGAAGGCTTCTTTACCTTAGTGAGGATGAGAGGCCTGCTTGGCATCAGTGTGTTGTGTCTACCCAGGCGTCTACGTAGAGAAGCACGCAGGCCAAAGTGAGACAACCCTCTAGTGATCTCCTGGAAAGGCATGGCTCTCTGTGGGAAAAGAGCTCAAGGTCAGAAATAAATAGTCATCATCATTTCATTAAGGAATCATGAATTTGAGTTTGTGAACATTTGTTGGCTCCATGCAAAAATGATTGATGGCTATGCATTAGAAAAATGGAACCTGCCATCCATCCATCCATCCATCCATTCATCCAACCATCGATCTATCCTTCCATTATCTACAGTATACCGCTTGTCCTTCAGGGTCACAGGGAAGCTGTGAACCAATCCTAGCTGACTTCGGGCGAGAGGCGGGGAACACCCTGGGTAACACAGAGATGAACAACCATCCAGACTCACCTTCACATCTATGGGCAATTTAGAGTAGCCAGTTGACCTAATCTATATGTCTTTGGACTGTTATAGGAAACCAGAGTGCCCTAAGGAAGCCCACTCAGGTATGGGGAAAACGTCTAAACTCTGCACAGAAAAGCCCAATTCAGCTTCTTGCTGTGAGGCGACGGCGCTAACCACTGCACCACCAAGCCACAACCAGCCCTTTAACCATAAAAGAAGATCTTTGGATTGGTTCTAAGCTTCCTTGAAGAAAAATGTTGAATATGTCCTATCTCAGTTTTCATGGAAATTTATATGTGTATTTGTATTATACACTCACCAGCTACTTTAATAGGAACACTCCTGTTCATTCTGGTTTTATTCAATCAGCCAATCACGGGGCAACAGTGCAATGCATAATATCATACAAGCACAGGTCAAAAGCTTCGGTTAATTTTTGCATCTTTCATTAGAATGAGGGAAATCGTAGTGACTTTGATCATGGCATCGCTGTTGGTGCCAGATGGGCTGGTTTGAGTATTTCAGAAACTGCTGATCTCCTGGGATTTTCACATGTAGCAGTCTCTAGGTTTTACATGGTGCACAGAAAAGCGTCGCACAACCAACACTGATAAAGTGGCCTGTGAGAGTAGGCTGTACTAATTGAGTGTGAAATTGACTTTACATACTTTCATGCATACTTTACTTTTTCATATGGACAGCATGGTGTTACAGCTGGTTGTGTTGTCACTTCACGACTCTTTGGTTCAATCCTGGGCTCAGGGAACTGTCTGTGTGGACTTTTACATCTTCTACCCAAGTTAGCATGGGACTCCTCTGGGTTCTCCAGTTTTCCTCTCACCTCCCAGAAATATGCAGGTAGACAGATGAGCTATTCTAAATTGCACCGAAGTGTGAATGAGTGTGTGTGTGTGTGCGTGTTGCCTTGTGATGGAAGGCTGGTGTCGGATCCAGGTTGCATTTCCTTCTCATATTCCTGCGATAGGCTCTTTTTTCTCTCATGCAGTTAATAAGACAACAACAAACCAAAAGGTCGTGAAATCCTGTCAGTACAGAATGAAAACTTGCTGACCGTTACAAAGCGGTAACACTGGAGACTCCTTCCAAAATTACAGAAAGCTTCACCATATTTAATCTGTTTATTATTAGCTTTGGATTATGTGGATCATCTGTCATTCAAGTCCCTGTGTATGAGCTGTTACTGTAGTAACGATAATCATTCATATAACAGCCGAAACTTCTATAAAAGCCGTGCTTGTTATAGAAAATTAATAAACACCTTCAGATTTGAGAATTCAACAGCGCTGTGATCTAATATAATATGTAAATCAATATTACTGTTCTTGAACAGGATTACTCGCATTATGGGATGCAAAGATCTGCTTAATGAAATTGATCAATTCAAGCTTATGAAATTTAGTGAAATTCATTAACCATATCTCTGTGTCCCTGTGTCCGTAACAAAACCCAACCTCCCAAAACAAGCTAAAATGTCCTGAACTTTTTTGTAGCTCTTTTGACATGAAGAAACCTCAATGTAAACAAACTTCAGAATGTCATACAGTTATAATGCAGTAATGGGAAACCACATACCTTGTCTCTGGAAAGTGGAGTAAAATTTTGTCTGTGGTGGAAGGAAACAGATGCGTCCATGCTGGCGGAGGAGGCTGGTGTTGTGTTGAAGCCCAGGAGTGAGTTATGGCAAGTTCCTCAGCTTACATGAGCCGCCTATCACTGTGTAAACACCAGACCTGTTGTAAAACACAGCTCGGCTGGGTATAAAAGTCACTCAGTGGGAAAACATACTGATCGTGCAACTGGTGACCTGAGAAACCTTGCAGACATTTAAAGCTAGTGATTGGGTCAAATCTAGTCATGGTCATGTTATTGCGAACACAAGTTTCTCTCTTTTAGAAAACTTTCCTTTTGAATTTACGTACTTTAGCTTCAATTTTGGACATCATCGCTGAGTCTTCATTATTGTATCCATCATGTGCAACCTTAAAAAATGGTAATGTTTTACCAGAATATACATGAAAAATGTTCCATGTATATTTGTCAGTAAAAGCCTAATTCTTCCCTGAAGAGGTTAACTCTGAGAGCACATGGACAGGTCCTGAGTGTAGACGTGGTGTGTAATACCCTCACGACACATGAATGCGTTTCTCTCCGTGCGCCATGGAGCTGAACCAGCCTCTGCAAGTCAAGACCGGCCGACCAACCAGAGGCAGCCGGATTCTTCTCACCTCAGTGCCTGTGTCCTGAGCCTAACACCTGTTACCCAATGATCATATGTGCATTGGTCCATGTGTGGAGCATTAAACCAGTTTGCCATGCCATATTGTGTTCCAGTTAGTACACCAAGGATGGATGGTAACGCAAGCATTTACTTTCCTGTGCATTTCTGGAGAGCAAATATGGTAATCAATGATGCTGGCGCCATTGCCATCATTTGCAGCTGTGCCACAAAAGCTCATGATGCAGGTAGATGGAGATGATTAGTCAAGGAAAGTATGTATTAACAAGAAAGATATCTTTGGAAAGAACAAGGATATTTAGCATTAATTTATAAATAATAAACTATTTAGTGGTAGGGAACTGCTTGCTGGCAGCGGCAATTTTGAAAACTGAGCTGAATGAACGCTTTTTGGGTGATCCTGTGACCCAATAGTGAGCAGTAAACAATAAACACCCTTCCTTTATATACAGTAGATGCATGTACCCAGTGCAACTGTAAGAAAAGACTCCTCAACAGCAATACATTTGTTACCGTCAGGTAGATCAAGAAAATTAGTAATTTCTCACCTCACTGAAAAAAAGATTAGTTAGGTGTACTGCTACGAAGGTCTGTATTTACAACAAGGGTTTTATTAGCCAAGCCAACAAAATCACAGCAAAACGTTGATGGATGTCTAAGTGTTGGTTTATGTCTAGCTAGTTATGTAGTTAGCTGCATATTTCGCTAACAACTAGTGCACATGGCTATCTTACAACAATGATTATCTTCATAGCTAATTCTAGATAGCTATATAAGTATATTGTGTACACCAGCATTAGCATTTTGGAGAGTGACATGTCGTGCCAGAGCCAGCCAAGCTAAATAATTACGTATTTGTTGAAGAAGTTAAATTAAATTTAGTTAAATTTCGATTTCTGGTATTTAATATTTCACTGCATATTTAATGCTGAGAAGTCCCATGCCAATTGACTCCATTCTCTTATTCTGACTCTTCATACTAAAATCTGTTTTTGTTGGCCGGCTGGCTGTTCTGTAGTATTACTACTGTTCTGTAGATGATAACTAAGTTATTGTCACAATGCTGGAACCAGAAATTTTGGTTGAATGTTAGCTTACTCTGCTATTACATAGGAGCATTATTGACATTCAAATTGATTTTTTTTTCTTTCAAATATAATATTCCAGTGTCTCTCTGTCATTTGATGATTTCTTGTTTACCATTAATGAAAACTATCAATTAAGCAGATTTCTTAAGCTTTCAAAGTATATACAGAATATCTGTATTTTATAAAGACCAATATATAAAGATACAAACCTAAGCCAAATGTTTAACCGCTTCATGACTTTGTTGTCGAGTTATCGAGTGCCAAAATTTCCACACCCCGTTTACCTCCTAATAGCTATCAGTAAAAGAATAAAATGTTTTGACACTTTGACAAAAAATATGACAGCACATAAGGTGATTTATCACAATATACAGTTCAACCGGATCACATTCTGATGTAATGGCTAATTAGGCAACTTCAATAGAAACTGCAGAGCATATATACAAGTCAATTGAAATTAAACACATAAAAGCAAACCAAAAAAAAACCTTTAATCTACTCTGAATTGTTCATGCGCCTGAAATATTTGTGACATCTGACTTCCCTTAACACCAGACTCTCTTTTTTGAGACTGGAAATCCCAGAATTTCAAAATTGGATGCAATCGCCCTCTACTGAACAGGAGCAGTACTGCATGAAAGACAAATGTGTCTGTAAGCAAATAAACTGACATGACAGAAGATTGATGCCATACCATAGTGCCAGGAGATGGAGAAACAACAGAAGGCATCAAAAAGATGAATGGATGACTGGATTTCTTGCAGTTGAGAGCCAGAGATAGAAACAAAGAGCATGACTGAGAGAAAGAGGTCTCAGGGCTGTTATGAAGCAGGTGGCAGGGAAGGATAATCCAGGTAAGACTTTAATGCAGCAGACAAGTCTGGGGGAGGTGAAAGGAACAGAGGACGGTGGCGAGGTTACTAATCGTGGACTACTAATCCAATCCGTGTCCCCCTCTCTCCTACTCTTCATCTTCTGAAGAAGAGCAAGCTAAAAAAAGATTCCACTTTGCTAAGTTTGGCTAGAACAAGCATTAGAGGTGAGGACTTGAGGACTGTGAGAATTCGCACCTGACAACAGCCTACTTGGACTCACCTGGATATATACTCCATAGCATGTAGCTGGGTTCTTCTTCCTTCTTCTCTCTTTCCTGCCTGTGTAATCACATCATCATGGGTGAAATCCAAAAGGTATGTATGCTCAAATTTGGGGATCTGCTCTTAAAAAGCACCGCCATGCTTCAGTGCTTATGCTCTGGGACCAAGGCTGTGATAGGAAGTCCATAATTACTTACAGATGGATGGATATAAGGAATTTAATGATTACATCACTGTATATTAACTGGTATTAGTATTAAGTTCTTCAGTGTGATTTAGTTTGAAGAATAATTTCCGAGGTCAGCATTAGTTTTACATGTTGCATTGTTCAGTCTAAGTACAGTATTGGGCAAAAGTCTTGAGCTACCCCTCACCCCTCATTTCTTTATGGCACCACGTGCAAACATACATGTAAATACAGAATATAACACAAAGAGAGTTTTGTATAATTCTAACGAGCTTTAAACTCAATATTTGCTATGAGAAGCTTTATTCTTCAACCCAGCCTGAACTCTCTTAAGCAAGCTTTCTTGTAATTTCTTTAAGTAGTCTTCAGGAATAGTTCTCCAGGCTTCCTGAAGGACATTCCAAAGCTCTTCTATGGACATTGGCTGCCTTTTGCTCCGTTCTCCGTCAAGATGATCCCATTCTGCTTGAGAACTGTTGAGATCCGGGCTTTGGGGTGGCCGATCCATGACTGATAGTGTTCCATTGTGTTTTTTTCCATCAAGGTATGTAGGAAGCCTGGAGAACGGTTCCTCAAGACTACATTAAAAAAAAAACACAAGAATGTCTGGCTTTTTGGAAGCAAAATATGAAGAAATGAGGAGTGGCTCAAGGCTGTACAGTACTGTATATTGTATGTTTCACATTTGCTTTATATGAATGAGAGCAGTGCCACTGCGTTTATAAACCTGAGGTTTATGTGTTTAGGTTTTTTTTTTTTTTTTTTTAGAATTTGCAACTGAACTTTTGTAGTTGAAGTTGAATTGTATTCAATGGGCTGAATTTGTGTGCAAGGTTTTAAAGAAAATGCATATATTATTTTTCTGTGGCAAAATCTTCTTCAAATTCAGATTCACATTTTCATATACGCCGTCTGGAGACATCTGAACCAAACCAGATCCACTCACCACCATTTCAGCTAATGAGCCAGTAATGTAATGTTTTGTACTGCAAAAAATCTTAACGAGTGAATATATCTTAAATGTAGTCAAATTTATCTAGTTGTTCCTATGGTATGATTACAATAAACCAAATAAAAGATTATTAAACCTCAATTGATTATTCAATTGATTATTGATTAATCAAGCTTTAAATTATCTTATTTTATTGGCAGATGAATTTGCTTCTTTCCAGAATTAAATGCTATATATGAACAAAATTGTCGGCCAACAGAACTAGACTATTTCAAGCTTGAAATGAGTAAATATGGCTAGAAATAGGCTTAATAATCTTTTATTCCGTTCACTGTTCACTGTTCATTGTTCATTATGAGACTTTGAATCAGAATTGAATTTGAAACCTTACATATATTTCCAAACATGATATATTAGCAAGTAAAAATATCTCAAATATATTTTTGTTTTAATATACATGAAAGTTGTTACTTTGCTTATATAGTTTGATTGTTTTAAGAATATTAAGCCTATTTCTAAATATTTATGCACATTTCAAACTTAAAGTGGTCTTTTAGTGGTCAATTTCAGATATGTATTTTTCCTTATTTTTTGCTTATTTTAAGTGTTTATTTATATAATCTACCAACAGAATAAAACCATTTTAAGCTCAGAATTAGTAAATATGTCTAGAAATAGGCTCATAAGGAGAAATATGAGCTATCTTTTAATTCACAAATTCATAAAAGGCATAAAAAGTTTGATTTATACATTTTAAATTCAACCTGTAGATGCACATTTCTCGCACCATATGTTTTGGGTAAAATTTCTACTCCCTTATCCATCTTTTAAACCCTTCAACTGTGCTGTCTGTCACAGGGTTTATTTTCCGTCATTGAGAAACTAAAGGGCACAACAGAGCAGGAGCTCCGGATCGTTCTTCTTGGTCTGGATAATGCTGGGAAAACCACCCTACTGAAACAGCTCGCCTCAGAAGATGTGAACACCATCACACCAACTCAGGTAAACTGTGCTTACACTCACAGTCAAAATTGTTCAAGGTGCTCCCAATCCTTGGGTAATACAATTTAGGTAATTGAGACATTAGGTAATGAAAGCAGTGTGACCTACTCCTTAAACATTTTTAACAAATACATCATGAGTGATACCATCCATCCATTATCTATAGCGCTTTACCCATCTGGGTCGCGGGGAAGCTGGAGCCAATCCCAGCATCTTGGGGTGAGAGGCGGGGTACACCCTGGGCAGGTCGC
>JAQQZR010000011.1:3052385-3073305 GCA_030068235.1 Notoglanidium macrostoma | reverse complement strand
AGAGTAGCCAGTTGACCTAATCTGCATGTCTTTGGACTGTGGGAGGAAACCGGAGCACCCGGAGGAAATCCACGCATTTTTGTCTGAATCATTGAGTTACTTACTTATTAAACTGCAAAACAAATTATGTTAGCAAGTGGAAATATCTTTACTATTGTCAAATATATCTAGTATTTCCTGTTATAAGATTATAATAAACTAACTATGTGATTATTGAACTATTTTCAGTCTTGTTCTTCAGGAAGATCTTTTTCTTTTTCATTTTAAGCATTTGTTTGTAGAAAGGAGCAAAATTCCCTACCAGTAGAATAAGAAAATTTTATCTAAAAAGAATCTAAAAATAGGCTGAATAATCTCCAGTCACAAGAATGACAGTCAGAATGGTGGGATGATATCAGGCAATCTCTTAAAAAAAGCAAGACAAAAGTTACCTGACTAGAGATACATTATACACATGACAGGAATCACATTAGTGTATCGAATTATACAGCAAGGACTTCAAAACAGCTTTTTATAGGGACTCCTGAAGGGATGCTAACTGCTATCTGTAGAGAACATGAAGGCAGCACATTTCCTAGATGTCACAAATTTCTTTAACAATGGCAGGGAAACTGGCACTGGAAAGGAACTTTTGTTCTACCTGTTATAGAAGCACTGTCCAAGAAGGTTGTAAAAGCACTGACTACAGCTCACAGGCTGAATCTCTTTCTGTCAGCTTTAGTGAAGTCATGCTAATGGCAGGCCATGAGGTCTATTTTGGTCGTGTTCTGGACCAAAGTACAGTCAGCAAAGGCCATATTTAGCTGACCTTCTTAATGACTTCCTTGTGGCTAGTCATATTAATGGACTATCCATAGTGACTAAATCTTTATTACTCTTAAATATGCTCTGATAACACACTAACTTCCTTTAAATGCGAACAATGGACTATTTCAGACCTAATTTCAGAATTAAATATGGTGTCCATTTATACAATGAGCAGGGTCCATGCTACCGCACAGGAGGCCTGATTTTGAGGACAGTGGACTGAGGAGTATCTTTAATCCTGTGTTTGAAGATTACTTAACCATAAACTGATGCTCAGCTGGCTACCTAAGGGTCAGTTACATATAGTTAGCAGCTCTCCGTAACTGTTTTATTTCTATTGTATAACATTTTAGGGCTTCAATATTAAGAGTGTAACCTGCCACGGAATGAAACTGAATGTCTGGGACATTGGGGGGCAGAGGAAGATCCGTCCCTTCTGGAAAAAGTATCTGGAGAACACAGATTTGTTGGTATGTACTAACAGTTCTCACTTATAGAGATAGATTTAACCTGAAGATATTACCTAGCGCTACTGAAATCAAACCATCGAGCTGAAAGGATAAACAAGAGGAACCATATTCTGAACTTCATGACCATTTTAAACCTCACTAAATGATTTCTCCCCTTAAACATTTCCACATTTTTTGTGCTACTACCCCGAATTGTTACAGATTTGACTATTTCATTTATACAGTGTGTGTAATATTTGGAAGTGCAAAACATTTTATTATGGCATAGATTTTTTTTTTTTTTTTTAATAACAACGTGAAGAAATTTTTACCCTTGGATCAATATTCTTGCAGATGGGAACAAGTTTTCCTCTATGATAACCCTGTAGCCAATAATCCTGCCCTCAATCCTGACAACATGATGCTACCACCACCATGTTTCGCTGTAGAGATGGTGCTCTTGAGGTGATGAGCATTGCTGGGTTTCCTCCAAATTTAGTGCCAAGGTTAATAAGTTCAGTTTTGATCTCATCACACACTTTTTCCATGTTTCAACTGGATTTCAAATGGCTGTTTTTTTTTTGTCAGACTTTCTTCTCAAAAAAGCCCAGCTTTGTGGAGTATCCAGGCATTGCATGTCCTGTGAACCTCCAGTGATTTGAGTAGTAGATCTCTCTAGCTTCTTCACTGCAACCCTTGTCCTCTTGGTTGCTTCTATGAGTCCTTAATAATAAGGAGTCATTAATAATACGACTCCTTCTAATATCCTCCTTACCCAGTCACTAATGGCCTCATCTAGGCAGAATCTCATTTATGCCATATTGAGATAACGTGACATTTTCATTTTAGATATTCAACTAATTATGGGACTTCTGACAGTAACTGGTTGTACTAGAACTAATTTATGGGTTTCACAACAATTGGGGTGAATACTTATGCAATCACAGCTTCTATGTTTTTCATTTGTAAATAAATTTGCAAATATTGATTTTTCCCACAAAGCAATATTATGGGTTATTTTGTGTAGATTCATGACATATAATTCCAGTTAAGTCCAAAACTTCAAGGGGATAAATATTCATGCAAAGCTCTATAAAGTACCATACAAACTTCTACCAAACTCTTATTCTAAGTTTTGGATTTTGAAAATATTGGGTTTTTTTTTTTCACATATTGAGTCATCTAAACAAAAAAGAGAACACAGACAGGCTAAGCTAAGATGGAGGGAAGGGAAATAAAAGCTTGTAAAAGTTTGAGGATTGTTACGTGACTTCTCAATGCTGAAACACACTTTAGAAATCCTGATGGCAGCAATCATAATTATGCAGGACAAGATACAATTGTTGTCATACAAAAGTTGTCTAAAGAAAATAAACAATCCTGTCTTTTTTTCCCTTTCTGACAGATCTATGTTATCGACAGTGCAGACAAGAAGAGGTTTGAAGAAACAGGCCTGGTGAGAACGACCAATTTATATGCAGTATATAGTGGATATACACTGTATACGATGGATGTGGTAAAAGTTAAGTACAGTATGAAATGTTTAAAGATAAACTTTTTCGTCAAATGGCTCCATCAGCTGTGCAAACAAACAAGCTTCTGAGGCTGTAGGAGATGAAACCAGTAGATATTCGAAATGGTGCCTTATAAATTTTGCATGGACAGCTGTCCATGGATTTAAAAAAAGAGTGGATCCGTGTATTAGTTACTCATCCGACAGATGGTTTCATCCAAAGCAACTTATAATTGAGACAGGGTGCGCTCCAAACACGAGATGTTAAATCTTCTTGCTCAAGATAGTGATTTTCGTCCTGTTTTAGAATTTAAACTCATAAACCACCAGCAATTAATTTTTCTCAACTCTGGTCCATGTAGGAGCTCTCAGAACTGATCGATGAGGAGAATCTGAAGGGAGTGCCTGTGCTCATCTTTGCCAATAAGCAGGATCTGTCCACAGCGTCTACAGCCAGCGAGATCGCCGAGGGGCTCAACCTGCACACCTACCGGGACCGAGAGTGGCAGATCCAGGCCTGTTCGGCTATTTCTGGCGAAGGAGTGCAGGTGAGTCCATATGGATGAACAAAAGATTAGAGATATACAGTGGAAGAGGTTTCACAACATCGTAGAACATTTGCTGTCAGCCTTTATAAGAGCATGTGACAAAACTAATCCTTTCAGTATCACTTGGATTACACATTCTGTGACTACATTATCCAAAGAGAGTCATTTTATTTTATTCACTACATACATAAAATATTTTATTCATTACATACATAAAATAAACAATGAATCTGTTTGAAATAGTTTTATTAGGCTATGCATCTTATACACTGTGTGTCCTAAATGTCATTACTGTTTTGTGTCCTTTTTATTTCTGCTTTCTCTCAGGATGGAATGAACTGGATCAGCAACAATATTGTAAATAAGAAGAAATAAAGCTGCTTGAAAATATCTTTTGTATCGGATAATACAAGCTGTCTGATCCTTCTCTATAAAGGCAGGTGTGTTCAGATAGATCAGACAGACTTCCAACACTAACATTTTGTAATATTTTGTAAGTTATGTAAATGTAATTTGTAATCAGGGAGCCTTCTGCTGTTTAATACAGAGTGCATGAACTCTCCAGCCACTTTAGAGAATTACTACAAACCAAAGGCAAGCAAAGGAAATAAAAAAGCTGTGGTAGTTAAATTGTTTTCTTCTTCTATTAAGGCGTTTTTGTTTTTTGTTTTTCTGATTTCGGAAATATCTAGGACATGATCTCAGTGACTCATTCCAGCTGCAAATAATTGCACAAACAGAAGTGCAACCTAAAAAGGGATGAGTCATGTGTCCAAATGTAGCATTCACTAGATAATATAAGTTATAGTTTTGTAGATAGATGGCTCTGAAGTGGCGTGACGGAGGAATCTCAGAGAACCTTCTTTCCTGACCTGAATTCTTGCTCCCTACCCAAACCAATTATGGAACAGCCATTCACAAATTGATGCAGATACAGGAGACATCAATCATCTGAATAGAGGTAATGTTATTGGAAAGGCACAGCCTGTGGCTGACAGAAGTGCAACACGATGTTGTCTTCTGCTCTTGTAGTCCATCCACCTCAAGGTTTGGTGTGTTGTGCATTTTATAATGCTTTTCTGATCACAACGGTTGTAAAGAGTGCTTTAGCTGTCCTGTCCGATCTGGCCATTCTCCTCTGACCTCTCTGTTCCACCTGCAGACCTGGCGCTCACTGGATGTTTGTTGTTTTTCCCACCATTCTGTGTAAACTCTAAAAACTGTTGTGCATGAAAATCCCAGATCAACAGTTTCTAAAATACTCAGTTTCCCACAATCTGATGTTTGATGTGAACATTAACTGAAGCTCTTGACCCTGCAGGATTTCTGCATGATTTTATTCTGCTGTTTGATTGGCTGATTGGATAATTGCACTAAAGAGCAATTCATGTTCCTAATAAAGTGGCCGGTGGGTATATATACTTCTTTTTGACACATCCATGCCAATTTTGGAAAGTATAACAAAACAGACCTTACACATGCTTTGTGGCTTGAGGTAGAATGTAAATAACATACACCATGGAGGACATTTTTCTGTCTTAACAAAATTTTTTCCCCAAACAGAACATCAAGATTATCTGAATGATCTTGTTAGTTTGCCTCACTGATTACCTCTTGTTTGTTCCTAAACTGTACAGAAAAAGACCCTGTATTTTTACACTTGCAGAAGAATTTATGTAACTCATATGCGCAGTATTCATTGTGTCATGGTTCTTGACAGTACCGGCATGTCGTGTATTTTTTAAATAGAGTGCAAATCTATCTTTATAGAACTACATTCTTGGTAACAGTATATTAGTATAAAGCCACTGCTGCACTTGTACAGTTATGGCTACTGCTGTTTTTACTCTTTTATTGCCAAATATACACATTAAATACAGAATTTAAAAGTGGACACAAATATAAGAAAGAAAATAATCTAATAAAATGTGTTTATTGAAGCAATCCTTTCCTTCCAGTAGCTTTTTCAAGAAGCTAGATCGCTAACTTTCCTAGCAAATCATATTAGAATGTATTGTAGTTATACTAGCTAGCTATATTAACATTACCTCACGTGTTAGCTGGTAGGGTTTAGGTGCAGTGTGTACCAAGATTCTGGCTCTTTATTTGTCAGATTATGTAGCTTTCAATGGAAACTACTGGCAGCTAAGCAGAATATTTATTTAAACGTATAGTATGTTAGGTAGCTAACTAGAGGCTAACAGGTGCAGCTTTACTTCCAGTTTAAACTTAGCTAGATTTGCTAATATTTTGGAAGCTATGCTCTTTTGTCAAAACTTACGAGGAAGAAATAATGAAAGAGTGAAAGATGGGAAAAAAAATTAGCTAGTAGAGATTAAGTGTTCTTTCTTTCTTTGTTATCGCATAAATGATGACATTGTCAAAACCTTTGTGAAACACATAAAAGTTAGAGAAGGCAGGGTCGAAGGTTTTGCTTCTAAGACTTTGGGCTTCTTGCACTTATTTCCACAGACACCCTCCTCAGGCATGATTATGAACTCTGAGCACGACAGACTTGGGGATGACTCAGAGTACTGAGCTGCCTCTCAAATTTACTGGACCATCTGTGAACGTGTCTAAGGATCATGTTTTTATTAGTGGCGATACAGAAAAACAGTCACGCTAATCCTAGTCCATTAGCTCTTGCTCCCTCTTCTCTAAAATAAGCCCATGATCTAAGCAGGGAGAAACTTCGGGGTCCATTTCTAGCCCTGGCAAATATAAGAGTATGCTACTCAGGACTTAGGGTCAGATTGATTCAGTCCCTCGTGTGTATGGGAAAAGACATTTTCTTCTGGTAAGCATGTAAGAGCTTGATACAGCACGTAAACCTCATATATCCTTTACAAGAGGCTTTAGAAGAGTTTCTCAAAATGTTTGCATGTGTTGTGACTTCAAGAGACTCATGTCGTGAGAGAACAATCATTAAGCTGTGCTCTGTATCTAGACGGCTCAGATCATCATGCCTGTCGACCTTGCTAAAGAGAGGCAACAACAGTGCGTGGCACTGTGCTTAGAGGCACGAGGAGGTAAGACATACTCGGTACAACACAAAATGATTGCAGACCATTAGGAATAGCCTTTCCAGTTACAAATGACAACCACTGTGATTGACCAGAAAACTGTTTACAAAATCTATTTTAATTCTGGTTTAACTCCTTTCAGTAGAACTACATTAAAACATTTATTATTCAAAGCGTTCAGTCTTGTGGGAGTTGATGGCTGATGCAGGATGACTGTCCGTAATGCAATATCACAGCAAGGGTCTAAAAGCTTTCGACTTTTTCACGCATGACCAACTGGGTGAAAGCAAGGACACTCAGAAACACGCTGATGTCTAGTGCAGGCTTGGATTTCATCCAGACCTCAGTGTCAAATTTAATGATTCAGTGAATCAGTTGCTCAGTTTATCGGAATTCATCCAGACCTCAGTGTCAAATATCATGATTCAGTGATTCAATTGCTCAGCTCATTAGAATTTTTCCAAAGACTAGTGTCAAATTTAATGATTCATTGATCCAGTTGCTTATTTTGTTGGAATTGATTCAGACCCCAGTGGCAAATTCAATGATTCATTTGCTCAGCTCATCAGAATTTATCCAAACACCAGAGTTAAATTTAATGATTCAGTGAATCAATTGCTCAGTTTATTGGAATTCATCCAGACCTCAGTGTCAAATATTATGATTCAGTGATTCCATTGTTCAGTTCATCACAATATATCCAAAGACGAGTGTCAAATGAAATGATTCATTGATTCAGTTGCTTGGTTTATTCGAATTGATTCAGACAACGGGTAGCAAATTCAGTGATTCAGTGGTTCAACTGCTCAGTTCATCAGAATTTGTCCAAACACCAGTGTCAAATGTAACGATTCAGTGATTCAGTTGTTTAGTTTACTGGAATTGATTCAGAGCCCAGTGGCAAATTCAGTGATTCAGTGATTCTATAGCTAAGCTCATCAGAATTTATCAAAACTCCAGTGTCAAATTTAATGATTCAGTGAATCAATTGCTCCGTTTGCTAGAATTCATCCAGACCTCTATGTCAATTTGAATGAATCAGTGATTCATCTGCTCAGTAAAATCAGTAGTTCCAAAGATTTCAACCATCACTGACTTGAGAGCACCAAGTCATTTAAGGTGACTTTCTCCATATTATAAGCATAAGCGTACATTCACGAGTATTTATCAGTTGGTGATGAGCTTTTAAGTTAAAGCAACTATTTCACTACCACCTGAAATATCTAGGACTATACATCTGATTTATGTTGTTCTGCTCAGAAAATGTTACGCTTCTTGTGCATGTTTTGCATCAGCTAATGAAGATCCTAATACAATAAATATAAATTCAAACCAACAAACAGACTGTGAAAGAGGACACATGCATTGTGGTCAATTTTCAGGGAGATGACAGCGGCAGTGTCCAATTTTAGAAAAGAATTATTCAAAGTCTCCCTCACGAAGGACGGACAATAAAATCTCTGCCTCGCTGTTAGAGATGTGACGCCACATATACAAGAAAGCTGACAATAAACGCATGGAACACAAGGCCAAAAATGATTTATGCCTCCATGACCCTCATTAGCGTCCCACAGCTCGTACGTATGAAAGGACTGACATTTGTAAAACACTTGTTAAGAAAACAACCCCGTGTATTGAACAAAACCGCTAGACACCTTAGCTCAGAAGAATAATATGCTTTTATATTTATTCTGCTTCTTCTGCATGTGGGTGGATTTCCTTTCAAGCTTTCACATCTCATTTAGTGTTCTTTGTCAAGAATGGTTCAAAATGAGCATTGGTTATAAAGACAAAAACAGTGACGTATATAAATATACAGTATACTGTGCAAGCTAATGTACCATGCATACACCATACCATGCATATATATATATATACACTGTATGTGTGTGTGTGTGTGTGTGTGTGTGTATATATATATAGTTAGCTTCCTAACAAAGATGTTCTTTACACATTATCCAACAGGCTGCAACAGCAATTAGATATATTTAACACAACTGGCAATCATTATAAAACATTGAGTTGGCATCTTAAGTTTAATACCAATACAGAGATTTCATACTGTAATACATACTCAGCTAGCTAATGGCTTACCTGTACATGTTTCCCCAGGTTGGATTTTGTGTGTATGATTTATCACATTGTTTCATTTTAAGCATTTCAAAATAAAGATAATTTATTTTATCTTTAATAAGATAATTGGGTCAGGTGAGAATTGGGTGCAGATGATTGGGTCGGCGATGCTCATCTGGCTCCTCAGACCTTGCTGCTAAGCTTTTGGCACCTGAAGTGTAGACTTTTATCAGAAAACTGATTTATTTTGATTGGGTCTCAAAAATGAATTCTTCAAAATTTTAATTGACCTATGTTAAATGCACTATTTTGTATTCTGTTGAAAATATATATATATATTTAAATTCAAGTAAAATCACTGATTCACGGTGAGGAGAAATATGTTTATAAGAACTTTAGGAAGCTCCTTCATCTTAACCATGATTGCTACATTTTGTGGGACATCTTCCCAATTTATATTTACACTATGATTTATTTTTATGTAAATTTTTATGTCAAAAGAAATAGTGTCCATATATGTATTTAACCTCACTGTAGATTCCAGCTACAGTGTTAACTACTAAACTACTGACACAACATTAAAGGTGGGCTCAACGATTTTTAAGTCAGCACACTTTCTATAATATTTGGTGATATTCTCCTTACAATCCTGCATCTATCAATCAAGTATCCACTGAAAATGAAAACTCCATCTCTGTGGTTGCCACGGGCTCTGAAAATGGGAGAAAAACAAATGATGTGGCCCACCAACTTCCAACCAATCAGACAAGGAGCTGTCTGCAACTGCCAGTCAAATATGATGTATCAAAAGCTCAAAAGCTTGCACTTGTATTCAGTCATTCTGGTTTGCAGTTTGGGGATGTGATTGAAGAAGAGGACTGTCTTTGTTCAACTTTGGCAAGTTTAATATAGAAAGAGTGCACCCATATAATTATATATGAATTACAGTGTAATCACAATGTACTCATCAATTATGCATGTGCGTGTGCTTGACAGAGTGTCTGGACCTGGGAAAGAAGATCAGCGTTCCTCAGGATGTAATGATGGAGGAGTTGAACCTGCACTCAAATAGAGGGTCCAGAATGTTCCAAGAGAGACAAAAGAGAGTGGAGAAGTTCACGGTAGAAGGTGCCGGAAAGCAAGGCGACAATGTAAGCCAACGCCATAGTGCTTTACTGTGTCATTAGTACACACTTATATAATGCAAACAATGAAATGAAAATTCATGCATTTAGTTAAATTATATGGTTCCTTACTGCCTTTGTTGCACATAGATTTGAATCTGAATAACAAATGCAGGATTAGGAAGTGAGATTTTGCTGGCCGCATCATGCTCATGATTGTAGAGCGCTGTATGAAGTGAAGGATACTGTTTATATATATATATATATATATATATATATATATATATATATTTGTGTGTGTGTGTGTGTGTGTGTGATTGTGATTGTGATTACTATCTTCTATAGCAAAGTGAGACACTATGTCATCAGGCTACAGAAGGGCAGACAGATAGAGCTCACTGCAGCACAAAGGTCATCCCACCAGAGAGAAATAACCTGCTGGCCACTCTCCATCACACCATAGCCAAAAAGGGAAGTCCAAGCGTTCTTGCACCAGGTGACTGCTCTGAATTTCACTCTGCGCATGCAAAACATGAAGTAATAATGAGGCTCACACAATCTTACTGCCTCAGGATATTCTGGGCCCCTGAAAGAGGTTCCTCGTGAGAAGTTCAATGTTACCGTAATCCCGAAGTCCTACTGCTCACCATGGGAGGAACAGAGCGACAATGAAACCTTGCTGGCTGCCATTAACTCTCGCCTGCCAGAGCCTCCTCACAAACTCGGCCCTGCTAACTTCAGATGCTTTAACAGGTTAGCATTCAGCATTCTGTTAACTGATCTGTTTAATAACAAGAAATTATATATCATTTTTAGGGTTCCTGATCTTTTAGTCAAAAATATTATTAAGTTAGGGGAGGAAATATACTCTAAAATGTTTGTTCTCTTTTTGCTCTTTCACTCGGTAATAATACTTGGGAGACCTTCATAGAGGTTGTCATGGTCTTATGAGTGATCCGCCATTTTGTCAGGGTTACTCATATCCGTTTTCAAGAACCGGTGTGGTGCCTAATCTCAAATCAGTTCTTTGCATTTTGACAGCCAAAGAACTGTCTCTCAGCCAGGAATACTGGTTCGAGAATGGCCCCAATACACTGCTGGTCTAGAATCAAATGTTATTAAACTAATAATTAGTTTCATGGTTGTATCATCAAACCACTTATTTGGTGATTATCTTCTTAGAACATGACACTTCATTGTTTTATTCCTTAAATTTGCATGAACAGGAACTGTAATAGTAATCACAAACATATCTGTTATTCCAAATATGTTTGAGTTGGTTTTCTTTTTTTGGATAAACACAAAATGTACTTTAAAATAGATTTTACCACATGCAAATTAAAAGTTAATCATTTATTAGACATGACATAGTCAGGATAAAAAAAGAAATGTGGTTGCGGGACAAGAAAAATCAGGACTAAACTCCATCTTTATCACCAATGTGACACCTGAAAGCTGCAGAAACCCTGCTCGCCTGAGATCGTGATGTACGTGTGTGGGTGGTGAGATGCAGCTTGCACGAAAATCCTAATCGATACGCATTGTATCAAGCTGAATTGCTACTGACCCTCAAAACCAAACCAAGGTTCTGGCATGTTCTGAAAATGACTTACTGTATGCAAGAAAGAAATAAACCCTTATAAGAAGGCATTGTTTTCACAGAGCGCCGATGCCGTTTGGAGGGACAACAGGTAATGCCCGGTCCCTGCCTCTGCCTGGCTTTGAACTCACGCAGGCCTACACGGAGCCCAGCCTCACCTGGGAGAGAATGTGTGCTCGGCCTAACTTTAACCGCGTACCGAGAGGCTGGAGAGCTTAATGCACGGCCGAGACCTTGGAACTATAAAGCAGCAGTGGCAAAGACCTGCATTTCAAACATCTCTGTCTGCTCGCTTCATCAGCATGCATGATACATCATCATATAAACTGCAAACTGAGCCAACAGACAGGGAGTATTTTCTAATCAATGTTTACAGCTAGCTATAAATTTACAGAATAAAAAGAGAAGACATTAAAATGGAACAAGACATACATCATAAACAATGTGTATTTGGTAAATCTTGTGTGGTGTCTTTTATTTGAAAAATCCAGTCTGAGTACTGATCATTGTGGTTTTGGTTGGTAACAGGAACTACAAGAGCGGTCAGCAACGGCCTCGTGTGGTGTTCACTGGCCATTGCAAGTTATTTTTGCTTGTTACACACAACAGTAAAATGAAAAACTCCACCTATCTTTTAAAAAAAAAAAAAAATTAAAAAAAAAAAAAAAGCTATCCTCTTGGCATTCTGAAACCTCACATTCCAAATATAAAAGCATTACAAACGAGGTATGTCCCATCACTTTAATCGGGCTATCATTAGTTTAGATATTTATTTCTATAATAGCAGGGACTACAACAAGTTCACCAAGTTCATAAAAGGTTACTGATATAAAAAGACTCCAGAAATCAGGGTGGAGCACTGGCAAAAAGGCAGAGTCTTCTTCTCTCCTATCCAGTACAGTGAGGTAGATTCCTCAGTCTAGGAGCCTCCATGGCGGCTAGCATGGGCACCCATACGCAGAGGATCCTGGGAAGGGTAATGCACCTGGCTTGGAGGTCTCATGGCCATTGGAGGTGGCATAGGAGGGGCCATAGGATCCATGGAGGGGTACATGGGGGGGCCAAAACCTACAGTGTGAGAGAGAGCGGTCAAAAAAAAAATCCTCACATCGTGGCATTCATGGAACTTTCATTCATGGAAGACGTACCTGGAGGTGGAGGCATGGGTACTCCAGGGGGAGGGGGGATTCCTAAATTCATGACCGCAGGACCGGTGTTCGGCGCCAAATTGAAATAGTTGGCCGAGATGTCATCAGTGGAGATGGGCGGTGGCGGCAATGCTGTTGAAAACAAGCTTGTTATATACTACGGAATACTCATACTGCATTAAACACAAACAAGACAGATACACTGACAAAAATCTGTTCATATTATTTCAATGTAAACTAGAAATGATCGGCATGTTGGAGATTTAGCTTAATTACTAGTAATATAATCTCTTTTTGCAGTCACCGTCTAGGCCATAGGTTCTCAACCTTGTGGTTAGGATCCCCGAGACGTGGAGGAGGTCCCAGGAGGTTTTTACCAACTGTTAATTATAACATAGCTCTATGCAAACAAACTTAATTTTTGTATTGAATTATCATCAGATTCTCATTAATTCCTAGTTTAGTTTGAAGCGCCTCTATTTTTTACACCCATTTCACAGCAGACGGCAGAAGAGCCGCATCCAACATGCAGTCATGGTCATCAAAGTGGTATTTATACTGAATGCTGGCTGTGCACAGAGCAGCTATCATGCATAGATTCTTTTAAAACATAATCACATTCATATTCAAAACTGTTTCCCAAATATCACTTTCATGAAGGAAAAAAAAAAGCAATAAAGTTTCTTTCTGAAGTGAACTTCCTCATCCAACGGTGCTTATTAAATTAATTAATTAGTCAATTTAAAAAAAAGAAAGTTTGAAAGTGTCAGTGGAACGTTTGGAAACGTAAACCATAGGAATGCTGCAATGCCTACAGAGCATCAGAAATCAGGCTCACGGTTTATATTCGACCACAGTTAAGACATCGGGTGATTTGGAGTGTCTTACAATGTCCTAAAACAACCGGACTGTCTCTTAATGTCGACACACTGCCTGAAAGGGTGAACAGAAAAGGGCACAGCAGGGCCAGGATTTCTCGCTAGAAACACCAAAAATTAAATCCAGTTTTCGTGCCCGAGTTTGCATTCTGAACAGCACCGGGGCGATATTTCAGTCTGTAGCCTACTGTACCATGTATAATGGTGCTGGTTAAAAGTCCAGACTTTTTTTAAAGGCTCGGACAGCCAGAGAACACTAAAGTGAACATCTCATTGGATAAATGTGACCCCATGCAATGATGAATGTTTATAATATTTACAGATATATCTACATTATATTTACTGAACGAGTGCAAAGCACAGGAATGAACGCAGCACACTGTGACAGGCGTGGGTCTGGTGTAAAACGGGCTTTACAAACTCGAAAGAGCAATTATGTCTTGCGCCTTATTACAGGACAGCAATGTGGGAACCTGAATAAAACCTGACGATCGCAACCATTTAGCAGCAGTCATTTAAATCACTTTTCAGTGCCTAGACCGCATGAACAGATCTAATCCTATTAACATTAATAGACCATTAGCTGCGTGACCGAAAGTAATTCTTCAAAACGTACCACCAGGGAGGCCAGGCACAGGCTCCAGTCTGATTCCACTCTCAGTCATGCCTTCCTTTTCTCCATCTTTCCCTCGTGCTGCCTGAGACCTATTTCATTAAATAAATAAAAAAATAAAGCATTATTTACACAAGCATGGGTCAACAACACCCTGCCCGAAGTTATTGTTAATGGCTTCTACCTCATTGCAGTGACACATGAATGAAGCTTCAAAAACCCAGCTCAACGTTACTCACTACGCTCCGGGACTTACCTGCCCCACTTGACGTTGAGGCGATGACCGTGAATGATGAGCTTGTTGAAAGATTTCTCCGCGGCCATCTCAGCAGACTGACGCGTGGCAAACTGGATGAACGCGCACTGCTGCCTCTGCACTACGGTGATGGTGCGGATCTCCCCAAACTGGTAGAAATAGTTCCTGGGGGAGAAAAAAAAAAAAATCTGAATTATAGTTCCAACCTTAAGGTCACATAAGCCAACTCCAGTATGTATTCATTATCTTACATACCTGAGCTCGGAATCTGTAATGGTATCCGCTAGGCCTCCAATATAGAGCGTGGTGATGGACTTATCCTCGGGCGGGTCTAACCTAGGCATGGTGGAGGCTCGCTTCAACAGCTTATTAGCCACTGGGTCATTGATGCCGTAGTAGCGGTCCTTAATGTTCTGATCAGCCAGCGGGTCATCTGGATCAGTGGGCTTCTCATGCCTATGGTATAGGGTTACACGCATCAATCAGCACAGCTCTGAAGAGATTTACTACAGCGGAGTCCAACAAGAGCTGTAGCTCACCTGTAAGGACACTCCTCTCCTCTGCGGCACTCTCCTTTCACCCAGAAGGAGCAAATGTGAGGTCTGTTCCTCTTGTAGTAAGGAGTGGTGCGAGCGAGCTTCAACAGCATGTCACTGGACCCGGGAGCTTTGCCCAGTGCACCGACCGGCCGTGTGCCATCCGAGTTCGCGATCTAGAAACAGGACGTTTAAAAAATAATAATAATAGATTAGAAAGCCCAAGCGGTAGGACCCTATAATGAAATTTTATACAAAGAAATTCACAGAATCTGATCTGGGACAGCTCTATTAAAACATGTCTTAACTATGTGCACAAAGCCGATTGTGTTTATTTCTGCATGTATGTTTAGATCACGGTCCCAACAACTTCAAAAAAAAAAAAAAAAAAAAAAACATCTAAGAAACACAGTCTTAACTGCAAAATTCAGTGCGCAGCAGCATCTAATGTCATACCGCGAATCGATAAGTCGCGATATAAATTTAGGATTCGAATCAATGGAAATAGAAATGAACCACCATACAGCTCTTACTTTTTTCCTAGCTGTAATTGCCTTAGTTAGACCGCAGAGCGTTCGATAGCATAAAATGGCGGGAATACTGTGGGGTGGAAGTAACACAGACCTAATGCTGTGAAAACGCCCAGAAAAACAGGTCTAAAATGGGAAAGAGCTTTTGTGCTCATTTACAAACAGATTAAAAAAGAAAGAAAGAAAAGAAAGCTCTCTTTTTCCCCCCAGACTGCAGAAAGCTAAAGAAGAGAGAAGACCTAACCCTAAGTTTACTAACTTTTTTTTTTAAACAAAAGGAAAATATTAGTTAATAGGCTATTATACTTTACTCCGGATTTTCAAATGTTTATATTTTTTTTAGCCTGTGATCATCTCCACAGCCTAGTTTAAGGTATTTTCATCTCTACATTCCTCCCTTTCAATCCTTTACGCCTGCAACTTGAGTGAGAACAACGCCCCCTTGTGGCTAAAAGAGTACTGAACTGAAAAGATATACCTCCAAAAGAGTCGTAACAGTAAAACCCTAATAGTACCCATGTCTAACTCTGTGCAGCACAGGTAAGATTTGCCTCAAATCAAATGTAAGACCACAAAGAAAAATAGTATTTTTGCTACAAAAACATCATTCAATTGAAGAAGTACTTTTTGATTCATAAATATATACATACTGTATATAAACACTTGTGCGAGAGAGAGAGACAATGTGCATATGTGACGTAGACCTACAAAATTGACGTTTCGCTTGGTAGAATCGTACATAGTTGCCCATGCCGTGCACTTTTTAGACGCTCCCTTACTGACTCCATTCCTATAAAGCCCTGGTGACCTGCTGCGTTTGCGTCGAGAGGTCCGATTTCCTTCGATATCTATCTTTTTTAAAAGTAAACGGCAAATAACAAATACGAACTTTGAGTGAGAGCTCGTATAATCACCTCTCTCTCCATGTTCTGGGTGTAGTACTCTTTGTTCACGTCCGATCTCGGCGTGTCATCCTTAACGGACAGCCCTGTGTCTCTGACCTGAATGGGTAAACCTATATCAAGTCGGAGAGGAGGAGAAAAACAAACAAACAAACAAACAAACATTGTTAAAGTGAGTGTGAATGCGTGTGGACGACGAGCAAGTGTGTAAAAGTGAAGCAGTTTCACTGAGAGAGGTTCAGTACCGTACTCCAGGTCCAGCAGGCAGGTCTGGCAAACGTTTTTCATCTTACTGCACGTCTGACACACTTCCGTCTTCTTGAAGCGCATCCGGACGCCGGGACACCAGCGGAACACGGTGAACGGCCGCGCACAGATCTGGGATGGAACCGGAACGACCGGCTGTTAAATGTTTCACATCAAATGATGAAATTGAGGCAGAAAAATGCGGCCGGTTCTCTTACCTTGCACTCTTTGCCGTACTTTTCTTTGGTCTGTCCGAAACAAAGAAACGGAGCGGTCAGTGAGGAGGAGCTAATGATCCAGGATTAATGCACACGCCGGCTATCGTGACGTTTCGAGGAGTCTTTTGCTACCTCGGTTCATAGTGAAATACGACCCGCTGTTGCATTGTTTCTGAACTATTACAGAAAATTCACCGCACGGAATATTAGAGCAACCTTTCGACAAACAAACAAACAAAAATAATAATAAACCCAAATGTCACAGACAACGTGACGGTGAATCACAGAGGATAGTCAACACTGATCCAGGTGTATTTACGACACCGTTCACACGAACACAGCGGGAAAGTGAACAAACTGCACCTTTGTGTTTATTCTGATTAACCTTGATACGATATCACTACCATACAAATACGCTGCTCTGCAGCTAGTATATATATTACAAGCTTGAAAATTCCCAACATATAGAAAGTGTGAACTTAAGGATGGGGAAAAAAACTGAATGCTGCAAAACAATGGTTTGCATTTTACACCCAATTCACAAAGCTCTAATGGACTGGGATGACAGTTTTGCATGCGACAACAAACCTGTAAACATATTCTAGCAAATCGAATGATTCATTACGGAGTTTAAACGTCTGCACGGTGACTTTCAGCTCGACATTAAAATCTACACACTCACCATTCGGATGTACGGATTCTCTCCCAGACATGTCTGACAGAGGATAGGGAAGTCCTGTTCGAGAAAAAGACAAGAGACAAAGTGGCTACAGTTCAGTGTTTTGTAGCAGTGGAAAGCGTGGACGGCGTGAGCACAGACAACCTCCTCACTCACGTCTCTCTACACTTCAGGTGGTATCATTTCCTGTCATTCAAACCCCAAACGTCTGTCATGACGGTAACGTAAAGTCCAGTTCCTTAAAATAAATACGACTACAGGTCAATTTCTCAGATTAGTTTTCTAACCTGCTACAGCACATTACGGTTTTTACATGTTTAAAGGTGCATTAGATGAAATCGTTCCCAAGATGTAAATTATCAGATACATTTAATAAATCTGCTTAGACGTTAGCACTGGGTTCGCTCTTTTGTTTTTATTTATTATTATTATTTTTTTTTGCACTAAATGTCTTCAACTTAAATATTAATGAATGAATTAAACATGCTTAGATTTTTTTTTTTCCTCCTTTCCATAAAATTATTTAATGTCTAGCTCGATATGATAAAATCACAGATTTGTTTCATACTGCAGAATAATAAAGAAATAATATAACGTTTTTAATCAATTCCATCATTTAAAGCATTAGCTAGAACTAGCTAACACTAATGCTGCTGTCATGCTAGTTAGCTGAAACAGTTAGCGTTTCCAGCCACACTGCATAAGAGAACATAAAAACAAATGAACTAAATTAAACAGTTATCGTGTGTGTTTTTATTACGCATTCACTTCCATTAACGAGTTTTCGCTGATATGGTTTTAGCTACCCAGTTAGCTTACATTAGCAGCACGTTAGCTTGCCAGCGCATTAGGCCAGCTGCATTAGCCTTCTAGATGAGAGACAACCATAAACACTTATCCGTGCAGTTTTGTAATATAAAAAATGTTTCGCTAAAACTATGCCAATAAACTCAAAAATTATAATCGTAAATATCTACCTAGTATCATACTTACAGAGTCCTCCCAATTCTGTCTGTTGTACGTGTTCGAGCCTAAGGAAGTCGCCATTTTAGATTAGCGCGATTTGAAAAAACACCCCCTTCTTCTGGTTGCCGTTTGTCGTCGCGCACGCTCCGAAACCCAAATGTAACCTTTCACCCTATTTAAGTGCACTCTCTAGGGTGTATACGCCATTACTTCACACCCTAGATAGCGCACTAAGTATCTAGTACGTGGTTATTTGAGATTCTTCCTCAAATCAGCGGTAACAGTGGCTGAATCCTAAATAACTCAGTACTGGGAGTTTCGTGCACTATATAGGGTGTGAAATAATAGCTTATACACCCTAGTTAGTGCACTAAGTAATCAGTAAATGGATATATGGAATTCAGCCATCGTTACAGCTGATATGAAAAGGAATCTCGCCACCTAGTGTTTTGGAGTGGAGTGACATCCGTTTAAGCTATGAGCAGAATTTTATATCAAATCTGTGATTGATAATTCTATCATTAACGTTTTCATTTTACATAAAAAGCAATCAGTTGACATTCTGTGATATCTAAATGGGTTCATAAGTGTTATTATGAGTGATTGATTCCTCTGAATTAGGTTCAGGGGTGTGGGAGTCGTAGAAAACGTAGAGAAAACGTAGAGAAGTGATGCATACTTCAAATCACAGCAATTTCTCAGGTTATGTTCATACAAAATAAGTTCCTTTGGTGTTAATAACAGATTGGCTGAGTCACAGACCTTCAGCATGATATGTTGGAATCAGTAGACAGACAGGCCTAGACTGAAGGACCAAACTGATAAAGAAACAACAACAACCTGATCGACAAGGTTAAAAAGAAGAACTTGTTACGTCTGGTAGAACTATAAACTTTAAAGCTGTATTTTCTAGTCACTCAAAACTTTTTTGAAATCAGAAGAATACATAAAGTGTCCTGTTAATGTTAGCATATTTCCATACATATATAAAGTGTATAAAAGTCCATAAGATAAGTGAGGAGTGAAGGTCCTTGGTTAGACCTGGTGACTGAGAGTCACATCCTACTTTAACAACCTAAATCTTTTCTTACTTATTTTCCTCAGAAAGAGACTTGATTAAAAGGCTAACAAGTCTGACCAGAATTTGTAATTTTTAAATGATTTGTTGGCCAAGTTGTTTGATTTCTCTCATACAGTCCTTAAAAGCTGAAATAATGTACTGTTGTATTGTTTAGTTATGGTGATTCGAACTAATTTGAAACATAATCTTTCTTTTAAGCTTAACCATCCACTTATTTTTATCTTTATCTTTACGAATAAACATGTGCAGTCGTTCAATGTTTTAGAAAAACCCATGATAAGATTGAGGAATGATTTTTGCGTGTCCATATATCAGTCAGTTTTTAAATATCTTGGAAAATGATTTCATTAAAACTCTGAATTATCATTCAAACATGTTTCTATGTAAGGACGTGTGGGCTACACCAGTCGTTTTCTTTTCCGACCACATACAAAGCAGTCTAATTATACGCTGCAAGTCATTAGGACGTCTCGACACTAATTAGACCTGACGTGAAATGTAGGCTAATGCACGCAAACCAGACTCTTTATTATTAACACATTTCCAGCTGGTGAACTATTCCACATTGTTATCAGAGTAAAAAAAAAAATCAATGTTAAGTTTGCACGTTATTTAAATCAGAGAATTTAATTACATGTTATCATTTATCATTATATATTCGTTTCCAGGAACCGCTTTATACGCACCACACACACACACATATTTTCACACTCACTCACACCTAGGAGCAACCGCCTCTGGTAAATTTTAATAATGTTTAATTTACAGAAGTAAAATGCTCATTTGTAAACAAGACAAATCTGAAACTCTCATGAATCTATGTTTGTGTGGGTTTCCTCCAGGTTCTCAGGTTTCCTCCCACGTCCCCAGATTTGTGAAAGCGGATTGTTCGCACTATATTTCCCCTTAGGTGTGAATGCGTGTGAAAGGCGTCTCATTAAGGGTAAACACTCCTACAGTGAAATCTCCTAAGGACAATTTTGCATAAGCAGCATGTTTTCTGGACAGTACGAGGAAACCAGAGAACCCAGAGGAAACCCTGTGCAAACGTGGGAAGAATGCAGAAAACTCCTGACGGGAACCTAGCACATCATCATGTTTATGTGCAGTGGAAGATCAGTAGTTAAGATATCAGAGTGCTGATCAGAAGGCTGTGAGTTCAAATCCCAGCACTGCCGAGCAAGGCCCTTAACTCTTAACTTAACTTAACAACTGCTCAGTTGTCTAAATAACAAACACTATATGGTTAAAAGTATGTTAAACACCTTGTTAAACATCCCATTCCAGATTTAGTCTCCTTTTGCTGTTATAATAAGCTCCACTCTATTGCGAAGTCTGTGGGGATTTGTGTTCATTCAGCCACAACAGCGACGAGGCCCAATCTGTGTTCCGGGTCATCCCAAAGGTGTTCAGTGTTGAAGTCATTCGAGTTCTTCCACTCCATCCTTGGCATACCATTACCCCATTCACACTCACACTGAAATATGGGAATTGGTTAATATGGGTTTGTGCGCTTTGTGCGATATATATTTTTTTATCCATCCATGGATGCTTTATCCATCTGGGTCGCGGGGAAGCTGGACCCAATCCGGCGGGGTACACCCTGGGCAGGTCGCCAGTCCACCACAGGGCCAACACAGACAAACAGCCACACACTATGGGCAATTTAGAGTAGCCAGTTGACCTAATCTGCATGTCTTTGGACTGTGGGAGGAAACCGGAGCACCCGG